>JAARMF010001811.1:12653-35222 GCA_022844705.1 Toxascaris leonina
AGGAAGAATTTTAGTGACGAAACCAGAGAGGGTTAACAACAGAAAGATCGGTGCTGTGGAGGGACGGTGGCTTTGTCAGGTCAAATTCCTCCTTTTCCGGCATACAGAATGAATAGAACTGTACCAATTGAGTGCATCATTATTGTTAGTGCTGCCTAGCCACAACAACATCGTTTGCTACGGTCCCTGTAGCTTACTATGATCCCTGTAAAAGTATTATACTTATATCTCTGAATCCTTCAGTTCGTTTACTATCATCACAGTGAAATTTCTCGATTTCTGCCTTGCATCTTCGGTCGCTTATGCTCTCTACTCTGTTCTGTCTCCTTGCTATAGATTTCAGCATGATTTGATGCGCTTCTTCAGGTGTGAAGACTCGAATGTTTCTAGTGTTCGAATCTCATAAGAACTGATCCTTTAAATTTCTCTTCCAGTTTCTTTGAAACATTCGGCAGTCATCCAACGGAACGATCGTTATGAATGCTAACAATTAAACGTCACTCGTATTACGTTTAAAACATTTAGTGTCGTGTTGAGAGCATTTTTTGATTCGTTTCTTTGCGTTTAAAACGACGAAAACAATGAGTAGCTCCAATTCCATCAGTGTGAAGTAGTCGAGGCGGCATCTCATTATCGAAGAAAATCGGATTTGTCGCTAAGAGAAAACTCTCCGAATTTTTGCCAACGATTTTGCACTGGAGTGATTGTGTAGCGGAGTAAGTTAGTTATAGGGCATTTTTTGTTGTTTTTCATCATTTCCTGCAGTCGATTGATACAATGGGCGAAACGCAAAAAGCGCATATGTCAACTGCGCTAGCCATTTTTCCACTTTGCTTGATCTTTACTGTTTTGCAACCACTCACGTAAATAGATGGCTTTAGACAGATGCCACAAAGTTTTGTTGCATATTTGTGTTTACATGCGTTGCAGTGGTGGAATATCGTCTATATATGCGCATGTGTGCGTTTGTCTCTTGTAGGTTATAATTTGTCTGTCTGTCTGTTGTGTGTAATATGCGCTTGTTTAATAAACTCCATTCGTTTCTTGTGCTTATGATCTTCTCAATTCTATTCGGTTGAATTATTTTTCTGTAATCCGCGGGCAACGCAAATCCTTTCAACTTTTTCAAGGTAAAAAACTGCATAGATCGTCAACAATTCTATAGAAATATTGACAACATTTGACGCTTGCATTTTTGAAAGGAAGGATCGAGCTTGAATCGCAAACAAATTTTTAAGAGGCAGACTTTGTTTCGGTTTTCGGGGAAAAAAACTGGTTCATTTGAATGGTTGAAGGCTTTACTGAGCAGTTGCGTCATTCAAACTTTTCAAAGGAACCTGAATATGGCACTACTTGTCTAGGAGCATCAATCAGTGCTCATAGGGATGAACCAAAAATCACTTTTTGTATCCTTATGCTAAGAAAGTTTCTTCGATTTTTTTATCAGAACCCCTCATGTAGTTGACAAATAAACGAATAGGTGCGGAAGAGGTGGTTTCACCGGAAATTATAAATAGCACTCACCAGTATAATCATATTTTGATTGCTGAACAGGCGATAAGTTGAAGCGGAACCGCAAAAACACTTTTTCCGCGTTGGTGTTATTCTGACACTATGTGGATTCGCTGACTGGGTTGTTAACTGCTCGAAGGACTTTTTGTCTTGCAAAGAAACGAAATTGAGAAATTTTATGAAACGCATCACTTCTATCAGGGGAGAGCGACGTAAAAGAACACTTTAAAAGATGTGACGGCGCGTTGCTATGGATGCCGATGGGCACTCAAATCTGGTGGTTCCCGATGCTTTGTTATTTGGTAGCTGCCCCTCGTCAACTGATAAATGGCTCTCTCGGTCAACTACAGCTGCAATAATCATCCAGTGGCTCGCATTCTACTGAGGCGTCAATCGCATTTTTCTATGTTGTCTCACGAGCAATGAATTCAACTTCGCTGGGCATTTAGCCAATTCCAGCTATTCGAGTCGTTTGTTTTTGTACATTTTCACACTTCTCTGTACATAATTTATTGTGCCCATATAGCACATCGCATTCTATATGCATTTTCAATGGATTTATGATTTGCGACGGAAGCATTCAGCGATCGTAGTGATAGGATACGTAGGCAATGAGCTAACAATTGCAGCGCATTTGATAGATGTGGGTCGTTACTCGGATCGAGCAACGGGTTCAAAGTATATGACGATTTGTGGACTGAAAAACGAAGTATTTTTAAAAAATCATATGCTGAGCAAATGTTAGGAAATTTTGAAGAGCAAAAGATGCACCTCAATCAGTTGTGACTTTTGATAAAGTGCTTTTTAGGTGTTCGTTGTTGGAGACAGACAGGAAGTATAAGAGGTGAAGGCAAAGCATAGGCATTTCTCGTCGACACTTTTCTTGATCAGTTACGTCAATCTTTCGGTTTGGAGGCGCTTGTGCTAGCGTGCGCATTCGACAAAACCACACCATGGTCGAGTGCGTTATGATGGATTGAATCGAAAACCACTTCATGGGTTCCATCCTCAAAATCAGCAACAGTTATGAATTACTTGCTAATCTTTTCTTTTTCTTTCTTTAGGAATCTTGTACCCATTCTCCTACCACCTTCCCCATCAGCAACATTCATTTCCTTTCACAGCAGGTTTTTGCGCATATGTTTGTGTTCATTTATTTAGCTGCGAGTGTCGCTGAGATCTCTCATATGCATTAAAATCCCTCTTGCAGTGAAAAAAGTAGACCTTGATGTCCTATGACCTTTTAGAAATGGAAGGTAGGCTTCCGGGGGCTTTTTGTTCAGTAGCTTAAATATCTCAAGCTGCTTTACCACAGTACTCTAGCCATTGACTTATTGGGTAAATTCAGAAAGCCAACCTTTGTGTTTCATCATTGTCGGAGACGGAGGGTAGAAGGTCTTACTCTGCAACTTATTTCCGCAATCACACACGAGAAATGCTGTTGACTAATTGCCTAACTTTTTCTTGTGCGATTGTTTTGTCGTTCGCGAGAAGCTGTCAGTGGTCCAAGGATATCATTCGCGGTGGCATTATCCGTGAATATGTTGCTGCTGTGATGAGGATGTTGGATATTTGCGCTTAAATATTCTTGCATTATTTTGTTATGCAGCATCGACCATAACTTGTTTATCCAGTTTTACTGGACTTTGCTTCCAATCGACGGCAACCAAAGTGTTTCATTCTTTTGTAGCGATGAAGTATATTTAGCAGCCCAGCGAACACCTCCGGAATGACTATGAATTGTGTCTGTCATCAGTATCCGAGGTATGCATCCGTGACTATTGCATAGGTGAACTGTTTAATATCACTGCTGCTAGGACGATCAACAAAATCTCCGGGACAAAAGCGATTATATGATACGACAGATGGATCTTTTGATGGAGATCAAGCTCGTTATTTTGTGGCCATCCGGCGAAAAATAGGGAGTGCGGAGACAAAAATTTTCGGCTCTTCCATTTAATGAATCCAGTGATGTGTGGGAGAGTGAGCATATATTGCAGCATCGCAGCTGAAACTATTGATATTGATTAATGCGTTTAGAGAGCAAAATTTGGGCACTAGAATACTGCCTTAGAAGTATGTCTAAGATATGGGTTAACTTCTCACATCTTCTCTCCACATCGGGAGGTTTATGGGAAAACAATTTTGAATGATGCGTTTTTTATGCAGTTTTTTCGCGGTATTACGAGACGCTTTCATCACTTCACTGGCATTCATAAAGGTTTCAGATTAATTTGCGAGGCGCACCAGTTTTACGCTCATCCCATAGTCGTTTCATAATTCCATATATGTTCTATAAAAAATGAAACGAATTCGAGTCCAAACCGTTGGTTTCCATGAAACTATTAAGTCCTCACAAACCGCAATAAATTCTTTGCAGGATGCATGAAGTGAGTGGAAATTCAACTGATCTCTCATCACCTTGTAACGATTGAAAGCTCCGTTTAGTCAGCACCTCTTACACATCACATTGCTTTCTGAGGAATAGTTCGAATAATGCAATAATTATTTCGCTTACGATATCGACAAATTCGACGCGCTTGATGTAACTGGCTTGTCAAGTTGAGCTTCATTTGCGATCGTTTGTGAAGTCGTTCTCGTTGTCGTTAACTTTGTGGGCGTGACTGAATGCCTAAGAAATGTCTTAGCCGATTTGAAATGCGATTTGCTGTGCGATGCGAACGCTGTTATGTTTTTTGTTGTTATTTTTTCTTGCATAAAGAGCATCGTTAGGATTTCATCGGAATTTACGCGTCACCTCTCCCATCATATCATAGAAAGAACGCAGACGGGGCAGCCATACTGTAAAATATTGCAGTGCTAATAGAAGTGCAACCAACTTGACAAGTGCTTGCAATAAATCATTCGCTGTTAACAACTCCAACAATGTACTGTGGCCGATTGCAAAGTTGTTTGTGTGTTGTAGCATAAAATTATAAAATGCTTCCTGCTTAGTGATTACTGCTGCGTTAAAGCAGATAACTGCTGCCGCAGTTGTACCCATTGTGCTGCACTCGCTGATTGAACTGATTGGCTGTAATGCCTTCATGTTAGAACCAGTGGTGGTGTCGCATATTTTACTTTAATAGGAATTCTTTATGGGAATTTAACAGAAAATAATGTTGAGACATTCGAGATAGGTACCTGACGTGATTCGCTAAATGAGGAGAGAAACTTTGCTTGCCTCAACAGATACCACCCACCTCCTGCATAAAACAGTTAGTTTTGATGCATCTTGTCTGCTGAGCATGTCACGTTTACTGCTTGATTTTCGCAACATGTTACTGCCGCTCGTAAGCAAAAACCTCTGAGCGAATTGCATGCATTTCGTGCCTCAATAAGCACGTTGGAATGTTCATTGATGCTGTTATCCAGCGAAAGTTTGTATACAGTGCATCATTTGCGTCATTCTATGCAAAGTATACATCGAATGCGAAGTGTCATTTAGTTTCTTATTTATTCAGTGCACAGTGATAAGTTTCATTTATCCAAGAATTGTGAATTGCTCTAGGGAAAATGATTCTGCATAGTGGCATTCTTCATATTCTGAGGTGGATAATGGTCGGGCAGGAAAGCGTCATCGGACCATTGCCTATGGCAGCCGTAGAATTTGACTCGAAAATTCTTATGGCAAAAAAGGCTAGCGACCTGCTAGAGTAGAAGGAGTTGTCAAATCATGGAACGACGCTCACAAGCTTTTATGAGAGGGCAGTGACAAACGCATCAGTTGGGTTTTGTCGCTGCTATCCTCAAAACGCCTGCACGCTTCTCGACCATCAGTCCCTAGAAGCGTATTTATTCACCATTTTCGACCGCTATCGCAATTTTCTGGTCACTTACGCTTTTGCATCTGCTAATTGTGCGCCATCAATGGGCACAGCTGAGCTCATTGCTCAAGTTGTCTATTAGGTATCAACTGAGACATTCTGGTTTGCAGTGTGTGTTTTGCGCTCCAGTCTTTGGACTTCTAGCGACATATTTGTATATCTACTGAACATGAAAAATGTGGAAATATGTGCAACATGTTGGCACGACTATGTGTTTGTTCTATTTCACCCATGAGGCACTAACTGACTGCATAAAAGTGAGCATATAAAAATCAAAATTTTTTCGGTAATGCTCGAGAAGTCAAACTGCTTGTCTCACTAGGCCAGTTCGGTTTCTCGGTGAGGCGGCGATGGCCATTAGACGGCAGGGTGTCGTGCACTATTATTATTTATTGGCTAATAGTCCTGGATATTGGTGTTCAATAGTAGCGTAATTGTGCGTAAAACGGTGTCGTTCAAGAATAAGACATTGAAGCGTTATTCCAAGTCGACAGCCAAAAATGTAATATACCATAAAGGAATAATGGCAACGCTTTTTTTTCTTATGTGGTTTTTTTCTCACCGCATTTATAACGGCGCACTAGCTCATTATCTCACCAACAAATTGACCATTCAACCAAAAAGCAATCCCCTGGCTCCGTGGCATCAAACATATGCTGTATTTCCTAATAGTAATTTTATGGTGGTGCGGGACAGTGGCGGGGATCGTCTCAAAAGCAGGCGAGCATGGCGGCATCCTACTAAGCGCAAGCGCTGTATGGTGTAGAGAGTGACATTATCGCTGGGCACCCATACGCAGCAAAGTTTTTTGGTGACATTTTTCTCGGGTCGGTACGATTGCTGTGCCTCGCCTCTGTTACTCTGCCGGATTTTTGGACACCGCGTATTTCCTGATTTCGTATAGCGAAAGTGGATAGCGCGCAGAATATTCGGACAGAAGAGGTGATGTTTCAAAAGTGTCGTAGTGACACTCTGAGCGTCTGTTAGCATGCTCATCATCTTTTTCTCCGACAGCCATAGACTTTGAGATGCTGAAGATTCCCATCCCCTCTCATTATGTGTGTCGTGGAGTCGGACTTTGAGTTCAGAAAAGTCATATTTGAGAGTTCGAACCCGTTTTTCGGGGTCTTCAAAAAACCTTCGCGGTCTCTTTCTTTATTTTACCTGTTTTGATGGCATACAGTGAAAATGCACACAGAACCATGGCCTGCACTTAGTAATTTGTGTTGCACGACAAGTCAACCGTTTGATTTGAATCCACTTTACCAGTATGAACTTCAGTCTTCGCTAACTGGGATGCAAAGATAGAAATTTCGTGCAACAAAATTAAATGGTAGAACTCATTCGTGGAGTGAGGCATGAAAGACATAATGAATGATGATAGGTCGAGTTGTTATGTAATTAGCATAATGACGCATGTGGCTATATGTCACCGGTGTCATTAGAGCGGAAATAAGTTTAGCACTCCCGGTAATTCTTGCTTTCGAATGAAAAGTGTTTTTGCATGAAGATTGCTTATTGCTTTCTAATTTATTGGTAACTCTTAACGATCGCCTTTCTAATTCTCTTTAAAAATCTCAAGGCATTTCGTCCACCTAAACTGCTCACGGTACCACACAAAATGGAACCACATCTTCACTCTGAAGCTGTTACGTCGTTTTTTCGTGAACTCGATTGAAATCGAGATAGTACAGCTAGCCATAAAGATAGGACAAGGAAGTGTGGAGGAGGTGAGTTCTTATATATGAACGTCACTTCTTTTCTCCCCTAACATCTCTCCACCAACAGGAGGTCCAAACTGCACTGGGAAAAACGAAAATCGCTAACGAAGGTTATATGCGACGCCGAAAGGCTGTTCGATCGCGGTTCAAATATCTAAATACCCCGCCGAGCTTTTTGAAGCTCTACGCCCTTACTAGCAGTTTGGCAATGGCGCGATATCATATGTCGAGGTTTTCCGGAGTTGAGTTTATGCTTCGGCGCCGTGAAAGAAGAGCCGCAGAAAAATGCACCAAAACTGGCACTTCTAGCAACCAGTCCTCCGAAATTGGGGGTTCCAATAAAAGTCTGTGGTAAACGTGCCCTCTCCTAGTGGAACCTTTGCATTGCAGTTGTTGTTGTGAACAAATAGCAACGCATGCACGAGGAATAAAGTAGCTTGTTGCTGATGTTGTCTCGAAGTGCCGTTTTTGAGATGAACGAATGTTGAGCTTGACAGCAGTGGGTGTCTTCAATAAGCAAAACACAGACGGTTCAAGCAAAAAGTCTTCAAACGTCAAGCAGCATTCCGCCTCAACAAATGAGCAATTGTCCTTTCATCACCGCTGTGTGAAAAACGATTTAAAGCAATGCAACTAGGCATTTGCTTTCACTGTCATATACGTAGAGACGTTATGTATATCATAGTAAACAGGACACAATTTTTCTTTCACTTCCAAAACGTTTCGAACGTAATGGAGCTGCAAGTCAAATGAACGAATGTTGATGGATTGAACGATGCTCATGTGGATGGAATCGGTTAGAAGCGCTAACCAATTCCATCCACATCTACTGTAAAATGGTTGGGGATGTGGATGGAAGTAGTGCTGTAAAATGATTGTTAGGGAGATGTGGATGTATTTGCTGCTTAACAGTGCTTTTACAGATGTTAGCGCACCGCATACAAAGGTGTGAGAATGTTGTGGTGAGTTGTTTTTGTGTCATATAAAGAATGAGCGTTGAGCGAAGATTTCAACGATGAATTTCCTAGAGCTATAGTACTCTTTGGAATCGACACTACGACCTGAGCGACTAGAATTCATTAGCTGAATACGTACTATCGGAGAAAGCGATCGAACAATTTGCCTGACATGGGAGCAGGCTAGCAGACGAGAAGATTGGAACGAGACGAATTCCGCTTGCGGCATTGCTGTGTAACTTCAAACACAGTGCACTCATTTCTCTAATCTCGTGAAGTTGTTCAAGTTTATTGAGAAGAACTAGCTCTGCATTCCATCTAAACAATAAAAGGGGCACCCTGCGGTGACCTTCCGAAGAAATTTCGTGACTTTGCTGGACGCAGCTTTTTTGCTGCTGATAAATGCGCTGTTATTTTAAGTGATAAAAACAAGTCCCCATTCGAAATAATCAGGTCGCCTTACAGGGGCATAGAGGGGATCCATTATGGTACAGTTGTTCTGGGCAATAGCCTGGATCTCATCCAACACTGTCGTGACAAAGTAAAAAGCTGCTGAAACGATCAACTTGCTGTTTTATTGTTCCACGGCTTGAGACGTCACACTTTTTGTCGAGTCGTTCAAGATATTTGTTGCTGCCTCATTCGATTGTTTAGTTTATTGTTTTAAAAATATGACCTCACCTGAGCGGAGGCAGCGATTGCTAACCAGACGATGTGTGCTTTATATCTGTTAGAGACCTTTCATGAACGACTCTGCAGATCTTTGGCTTCAATAGCCTTGAGCTTACTAGAACTGTCACTAATTTATTGAATTACGATTTAAACTGAGAGGAGTTCATTGCATTCACAATATTCGAAAGGCACTAATTTCAACCTTACCTATTTACAGTTGATCTGCGGTTATAAAAAACTCTGATCTACGTCTCCTTACTTTCGGGTATGTCCTGAATTTTGTACTGTTCCGATTCTGTTATAGTTGCGGCAGGCGCAAAATAAGTTTATTATGCAAGCACTTTGCGAGGAAGTTGTTGGCTATTGCATGTGAATGTTATGCGCAGTAAACCCCGCCCAAGATGACAGCCATTGCGCATATCCGTCGGTGGGTGACAAAGCTGAGGTGCCGAGGCGAGCAACCTTACTGACTTGTGCCCGCTCAAAAATTATTTCCGCTCATTATGAACTTCAGTCTGGTCACGCAAATCCATCTCGGCCACTCGCTAGCTCATTCGTTATTCGTACTTGTTCACTACGACACGTCTGAGATTTGCACGTTTCGTTGTTGCATATGCCTCCGTCAAGCTTCTCTCGAAGCGGTGCTGTTGAGCGTGTTTTTCCTCCTTCTATTGCGTTCTATCTTTTACTTCCTCTTCTTAATGTTCATCTAAGAATTATTTGTGGATTTGTAATAAGCAGCCATATGGGATTATTTAAATAAGCAGCACAGTGCTCAGAGGTGGCAGGAAAGCAACGCCAATCGAAGCGTCTTGTGGCCAAAAGACATCTCTTCTGTAAATACTGTCGTCGTTTAGCTATCCTTTCGACGTCACTATATCTAACATTTGCAAGTAAGTTTATCGTTGATCATTTTGCCCATACGCATTATTCAGAGGCTAATTCGATAGTGAGCTCAATAGCTGGTTGAAGAATGGTTGCTAGGTTCGATGAAAGTACTGCTTATACTCTAGCTACACTTAGGAATCTTCCTTTCCATAGTCCCCAGCTACTGCAAGACTATAGCATTTTCGATGATGTCACACTCCCCGCAGCATATTCTCCACATAGCGTCATTGTACCACTGTCTTCTATGCAATGGTTATGCTTGACACACCGCGTCGATTTTCGTTTATGCTTGCTGCGAATAGAGCGTTGTACTCCACGTCGAAGGGGGCGGTAACTCGCTGCCTTATAAATAATGTGAAGTCTCATTGCAGTGTCCTATTGATGGACACACAAGTGAAAACCATCAGCGAGAGAGTGGGGGAGGGTGCAATGTGTGAGGAGCAAAAACGGGTCAAATGCACCCATTGGAAGATAGATTAGCCAAATTGCAGTAAGAGGGAGGAGGGAAGAGAGGGGAAGAGAGGCATCGCACAATGAAGCACTGCGCCCGGGAATGCTAAATTATTAAAGCTGCAAAAATGCTCACGAATCAATCGACTCTTGCAGCGCGGCCCATGCACGCGTGCCACCAACCACTTGTTGAGAGTGTTCATTTTCAAGCATTTTTATCATTAGCTTATTTGTAGAACATTTCACCTTCCCTACTCATAAGCAACATCGGAATCCCTATCTGATGTTTTGCACGTCTTGTATTAGAACCACCTTGATAAAACTGAATGAAACTGATCTTTGACCAACAAGTCGTGTAAGCCTCTAACAGAGTGCTCCGCATTGTCGCACCAGTGAAATTTCTTTGATTAATTTTCATATTGTCACCGTTGACCAATGTGGCTAAAGAGGCGACAAGCGTTTTTTGGTTTATAAATTACTTCAGTTAACTGGTCATTCTTGTCAAAGTTTATTAAACACGTTCTTCACGAGGCTGTTTCAGAAACAAGTTTTCTCAATGGTACTGTTGCCGATTCTTTGCCAATTCGATTACCACGCCATCCTTCGTTGTTTCGGTTTTCCTCGCTCTTTATATGCCGTTTTCTGTAGTGCTTATGCACATTTCGTCGGCCAGCCGATTCCGGCGTACCGCATACTTCATTGCGGTTTCAACCTCTAAATTCACCATATATTGTTGTGATACATCGTTCATAGTCCATTAATTATCTTCCTAATGTCAGTTCTGTGAAATTTTTCTTTTCATGAGCGCTTCCTCCTGCGAATGTACGTTCTCAGTTTGATTTTAAGCCCTCATCTCAAATGCTGCACAGATACCCTGGTCTTCATTTGAGCGTATATCTGCAACTAAAACTCACCGATTCTTTTTCCTTTGTTCCCCTAAGCGTTGCATCTACAATAAAAAGAGAAGCAGCATCAGTAATATCGTTTTGAAGATTGGCATCACTTTAATTGTATTTCCGCCCTTCGTTGGTTACGCATAACCTCTCGCGGATTTCTAGTATTGTTTGGTCATCATAATTCCATACCTAAGCGTCTTATGTGCTTCCAATAATTAGATGTCAATGATCGTGGGAAGCGTTATGACGGGGTCCACTCACGGTCAGGCATAGAAATGTGAACTTCCAAGACCGACACTATAAACGTGTCCCCCATCCTTCCTTATAGTTCTGTGAATGAACAAGACAGAAAACCATCTTCTCCTCTCTAGCTTACAGTTCCTTCCAGCACCCTACCGTCTACTTCCTTCGTTTTGATAACAGAAGAATTGTGGTTATTAGTGGGGTATTTAGCTGAAGTCATTAGTTCTGTCTTCACTGGTAATGCTTATAATTTGGTCGATTGGAATTTTGAATATTCTAAACCCGAAGGTTTGAAAGGCATCGCAATATATTTCGCCAGGTCCCCATATACGCAGAAATATGGCTACGATAGAGGATAATTGTAGAGCTGAGGATGGATTGATGGACTGATTTGGACTAGGAATGAGGCGTTCGTATTCAAACTTCTTGCGCACTTACTCAAGAAGATTCATATGCGTGATTTTGTTGCGAATACGCACCTATCGGCTTATGATGCCACAACTTTCGCTGCTCAGTATTGATCAAGAAAGTGGAGCATGAGCTTGTTCGTACTAAATTATATCCAAAGTGCATTCAGGATTTTTTTTTTGGAGATTCGTCTGATAAAAAGGAAAAGAAGAAGAATTGAATGATCTTTATCGATAGAAAGAAACTGCACATTGATAGTGCAAGTATAGACATATAATAAAGAGAAGAAAATCCGTATTCATTCGCAACAAATATATCCGAAAACATTAACATTAACACGAGGAGAAAAGGCTGCTAGGCACTTGCATAAAAGAATCAAATATATTGACGCCCGTACTTCATGAAATAGTGCCATTATTTTGGTTACCTCTCATACTTTCTCCTATTATATTGGAAAATATAAGAGTAAAAATATGTGGTTGTACATTAATAGGCATCACAAGAGAAGAGCGAAGAACGGGTTGCTGGATATTATAATTGAAAGATCAAATGAGGCTTGTTTGTTAGATTGAGTGGATTGAAGCGGGCTATAAACACTGAAAATTTTTGAATCTCAGCGATCCTATGAAGAACCTTGTTTCAAATATGGATATCGCTGAAGTGAAGGTTGTGAAAGACCGCTGTTCACATCAGGCAATATGCTTACTAGCTGAAATTGACGAATTCGCAGATCATTTTTCAGAATAAAGGAAAAGCGAGTGTCGACAGAAACGTCGGGAATGTTGTTCACGATTATATGACGAAGGACCACATCAAATTTTGCTCGGCGCTACTTTTCGAAGCCCAAAAACGCTTGATCGGTTATGGTAGTCTAGAGGCGGCAGGGGAGGGGGGAGAGAGAGAGGGAGAGAGAGGGGAAGATGGAAATTCGAGAAGCGGTTTACAAAACGCAGTGCAAATAAAACACTCCTGCACGTTTTCAGCATTCCACGCAATGATAGCAACACAGCAAACTGGGAGACCCTACTTGCAAGCAACACCAGATTTGGTGGTCATTGTACTACATTTGCTTGACACCAGTGCCGCATGCACCTTTGCAGCAAAATGGCCTTTGCAGCTTTTAAGCTGGCGCAGCAGTCTTTGAAGAGGGCAAATTCAAGAGTTGACTGGGAGTAAGCTTTACAGTGAAGTCGTGGATTCCTTCATCGGCAGGTTATGAAAGTGAACCATGCTGCCTTCGAAGACACAAATAAAGAAATTTTGCATGGAATAACACTGGCGCTTCTCATGCAATACACCTGTCCACCAATATCTCGACAATTTAGAGGACTTGTCGCTTATCGAGATCAATTTTTAAAGTTTGGAACTCAACACCTGGCTCGTGCAAAGGTTAGTGTATTT
Source organism: Toxascaris leonina (assembly GCA_022844705.1). Lineage (NCBI taxonomy): Eukaryota > Metazoa > Nematoda > Chromadorea > Rhabditida > Ascarididae > Toxascaris > Toxascaris leonina. The sequence continues at coordinate 25,628 of JAARMF010001811.1, forward strand.
TTAGGTCACCCGCAAACTACTTGCTGTATTCGGCGTACTGTCTGAAACATCTTTCATATACACTGAAAAGAGGAATGATCCAAAAATTATTTCCGAGAATGCCATCGGTAGTTCCTCTGCACGAACGAGATTCGCCTAGTTCCCTTTGAAACAGTCAGTGAGGAAGAATTGCATTCACTTAATTGCGCACATTAGCAGATTATGAATATCCCACTGGTGTGAAAGCTTGGTATGGCATAAAAGAATGCAAGCCCTTCGCATCATCGAACTGCACTTCATCAACTTAGGCTTGTGCTCGATTGCAGTGACTTAATCCCATCCACTTACATAGATCAGTCCACATCTTGCGGTTCTTCATAGCAGTCTCGACAACCTTGCAGGGAGACGATGTCAAGTCTATTGGAGCATAATTTTCTACAGAAAGAAGAGAGGGAGAGGGATACCTGTTCAGCAACGGAGGGTGATCACCATTAAAAAGGGAAAATTTCTCCCGAAAGTTGTGTTTGAAGAGAAACGATATGTTAGCAGCCGTACGTTTTATATAATGGGGGTTAAACAAATCTTGCGTTCAATTTCCCATAAACTTTCATCACAAATTCGGTGCAAGTGGTTACGCTGTCTACTCTGTTTGTGTCCTGAGTGTATGCAAACAAGTAAAAAGTGGTCCTGAAGTTGAATCCTCAACTACGGCATCCAAAAACAACTTTTTCTTGAAAATGCCGAATTCCTGCCGAACATTTAGCTTAGAATAACGCGTTGATGAAACGTTAGTGTCTCTGCGGAAGTTCCGCAAGTGTTTCGAATAGTCGTCGGCAAATTATGAGAACGCTTCTTGTTCACATAACCTTTTAGAAGCGCCTTTCCGGTGCAATTTGCTACGAGTATTTTGACGGTGGTTGGCGCAAAGATTTCAGGTGTTCTAAAAAGGTGCATTACCGATCGCGTGATACACACCTGGATAATTTTCTGCGCTTATCACTGATATGAAGTGATAATCAAACTAGGCATTCAAGTCGCATTTTGTCAGAAGAGAATTTGCTTCCAGCTGATTACATTCCCGGAAATTTTGAAAGCTCTAGCCGATGGGATGTTGCAGAGTGATTTCGGAATAAATTCCGGCACGACTGCTCGTTGAAAATTTTGTATCGACGCTCACTGCGCCGAGATTAAGGGGGATGTTACTGAAGAGCAAAAAGTGGAGTATGTTGTCGTTATGGGTTGAATCGCTAATCAAGCCGATCAGACCACGCTGAATGAGGAAAGCGTGAAGCATGCTCCATTGAAGATAGGGTGAGCGCGATTAAGATTGTCCACAACCATTGAAGAGTGGTGAATACGATATGTTGCAGCGAACAATTCCAAAGAATTCCTCTATCCCATGGAAAAAAAAATTGGGAGATTGATAAGGAGAAGTTATGCGGAAATTCTTTGCGAAAACTAAATCAAAACAGAATAACTCGCAATCTCAGCAAGAATCTTTTATCACTCCAAACAGTAATTAGCTGTTAATGTGCCATGTTTTTCTTCGCACCTCGAGAAGCTTTGGAACAGATGCGTTGTGAAAGGACTGCACTTTGTATGGCGCGAGTGTCTATGGCCCAGACAATTCGTGGCACAAGTTTGTGCGGGTGGACATCTGGTTTAGCGTATATGCCCCATGGCGCAAGTTTCAGTAGCGCAAACGTACCATAGAGGAAACTCGATGTCGAGACTAGCCTCTGGTAGAAGTTCGTTCCGCCTTCTTGTGATATTCGTGGTCGCGTGTGTTATAAGTTTTCTTGTGCGCAAGGTTATGACTTTGGCCATACGCTAAATGTTCTTACAATCGACTTTTTTTTCTGCAGGCAACCTACTTGGAGAGGACCATCAGGCACTAGCGACTATTACCTGCACGGAGACTAGCACTAATTCAGTGCTTAATGCAGTAGTTATCGGAGAATTGGTCCGATATTAAGCATTCACTGGCTCATTGCACGCTCGCATGATGGAAAGTGCGAAATGTGGATCGTAAAAACGGGTTGAGTGACGACGCTTCGTCGAGGCTCTTCTCTATTATTACGTATTCAATGAATGAGGAGAACAAGCGACTAGCCAAAAATGCTGGCTGCTGCGAGAGGCGTTTCATTGGGTCTGGGTAGAATCAACCTTTCTGACCTGCACACCTTGCCTAAGGAGCGAGTCGAAGTGGGCAAGATCCGTCGGTTACCAAAGGCAGCTGAGAAAACTAGAGTAATCGTCAAAAAGCATATCGACAGAAAGGTTCGTTTCTTTCTTTCAGTCTCGAATTGCTCATTTCTCTACTTTCTTCTACCATTTGCACGTACCGTTTCCCACCAGCTATTCCTGTACTCATTTTTCCTTTCCCACCATCTCTTCTGACTACCATTTTAGCGTCCACTTCTTCAGTCGGGGGATTGATTAATGTGGCGCAAGTCGGGAGGAGAGATTGCTTACGTTTGTGCGCTTTTTTTGCGCTTTCTATCATCTTGATCTTCGTGATGCTTGCTTAAAAACACCATAAAGCAACTTCCGTCTTTAATATTGTGGTAGGTAGTGCCTATTTAACTGACGTCCATAAAACCGTTTCCAAACGCTTATGACTTTTTGTCACCACGTAATACAACTCGAGTATTTACCGCTGTCTTCCATAATTCTCTCCATTTCTATGGCAAAGGATGGCACCACAACTCTGTAATCTCGTGATACGGTATAATAACATTATTTGGAGGTTAGCGTTGACATCGAATCCACGACAATTCGAAAACGCAGATTCTTGTTGTGGTAAAACATTGGCTGAGCTGAAGTGAAGAAATTCAAAGCACTCCGTAGCAACTGCACTTATCGTACGCAAATCCTCATCAGTTGCATGGTGCTGTGCTACGCATGTAATTCCCTCCACTGTTTCTACAGGCTTTCATAAATTTGTATTTATAAAGCGCCTAATAACGATGTCGTATCTAGCCGTAAGTAAGTTTTTGTATACGTTGGATTTGTTATGCTAGAGTTACAATTTTTTGGGGGGAGGGGGGGGGGGGGGGGGAGAGGGAGGAGAGAGAGAGGAAAGAGAGGAGATGAGTGCATAATGGCAGGTATGCTCTTAAGATTTGTTTCAGTGATATAATATTTCGGCTTTGAACGCCTTCAGCAACCCTTAAGAAACCCGAACACTGACTAATGATGGCGTTTAACGCCATCGCACTACAAAAACAAACGAGAGTTATCCGCATCTTCGATCCTTTACATTCGACATTCGCTAATCGTCACGATGACCATTATTTAAGTCATTGCAAGGGTGTCTTCATAAAATTTGATGGGCACAATTTGCAGCCTAAAATAACATCGAAACCATCTTCCCATTTGACCACTCAGCTTCGAAAGAATTTATGCTCAACGTAGACTAAAGATTTGCATATAGTCGGGAGCCATATCTTACCGTTGTTCAGGTGGGAAAACGAGCATTTTGCAGCTTTTTGTGAGCGTTCGAATCAATTGAAATGTGGATAGGTTCCTGTGCTGTTGATTTTTTTTGCTGGTAGCTTATCAGAATGATTGGCTTGATGAGGATGAATGCAAAAACACATCTCGTGCCGGCTTCCTTCGCTATAAACTTTATTAGCCAAATGATTAGAATAACACTGAGTTCGAGATTAAGAAAAGGAAAGCAATGAAAACTGTTCCTAAGCGGCAACGAGTAGAAAAGCAAATATGCTTGAAAACGATTTCAGCAATAGCTCTATTGATTAACCGTTTCGGAAGTCCGAAACTGCCAGGCGGAATAAGCGTAAAGCGATGTGTCAATCATAGCCATCGCTATTGCAAAGATGCAAATAATGATGCTATTACATCAAAATTCTGTGATGCCTTCAAGCCAACCAGAAATTTTGTTACTGTGGTTAGTTAGTGCTGTGTTATACGGTATGCAAATGCATTCTGTCTATTGGCATTTCGCTGTGCAATATCCTAGTGGATCCAGGAAACGCTCGTGTCTACTCCTTATTGTTAACAACAGTGTTGGCATTCACTGTTGTCAATCATCTTGTTGTCTTCTCACTATCGATTTCGTAAGATCAAATTAAATGCAACTTATTACTAGACTTATTTAACACATCAACGCCGAATGAAAACGATTTCCATCATATCATTGCAGTGTTGCTAATCAGTATGGCATCTCATAGGAGAGCACAATCTTGTGCTTTAAAAACCGCTATGATCGCTTTCAACAGTCGTATGTAAGCTTGTTGTTGGATTTTGTTGTTTGCTTTAGGGCCTTTGCTAGCATCTTAATCGAAGCAGCTACAGCGATTGCATTTTCTTCTATATGTTTCTCTGTCGTTCAAATAGTTTCAACTGATGAGTGAAGAACAAATATGAGCCAATCTTCTTGAAATCCCATTGTCATATTACAAATAGTGCGAGTACAAATAGTTCAGATTCCATATCTCTTGTTTTTTGTGGGATATTCTCAGTAGCTTTCCATTAAACACTCCTGCAAGACATTTTTTTCATTCTTTTTTTTTCAAATTTGGCATCGTTTGATCCGAACTTTTCACCAAAGAAGTAAAAATAGTTTAGATTCCACATAATTTCTATCTATTTCATCCTTACTAATATCAGTCTTTAAAGAGATAAAGAGGCATACTGTGCCAATCGAGCCAGCGTATTGCTATTGCAATGTGACATGACACACGCACAACAGATTTTAGCGCACACAATATGAAGGTGCAGCTAGGATGCTTGTAGCATACGCGAGAAATGATAACTTTTGGGAATTTTTGGGAACAATTTGGTATATCTGGCCAAAACAGAAGTTGATTTAGAACAGCAGCTTGCAAATTCCTTCTCTATCTGATCGAGTAATACCTGTGAATGCTAGCCCACTGAAGCAGTGCATAGAGCTCTGTTGTACTTCGTTATGGCAATACGCAAGTCTGTATATTGGCCTAGTAGCTTAGCAAGCAACAACTACCCCGAAGCGCTGCATCAAGATTTACATGCGGCTATCGCACATTTGTGCTGTAAATAACGCATTTCACGTTTCTGATCGAAAATGAAAAGGAAGGTAAATCGCGAGGCTATGTTGTGTTTCAGTGAACTACCATGTCTTCCATGTTGCGTGCACTTCCAACGCTCTCCCCATCCATCCTTCCTTCTTATCTCTGTTCCCACTCTCCAGTCCCAAATTCTCGCTAAATTTCTGAAAAGAGGACCAGCGTGCTCGAATTTTCATGGTGCACTCTTCCACATGCCAGTGGTCTCAAAATGAACTCTCAATTCTATCGACTGCTCTCAAGATAAATTATGACGTATGAGGACGACCCTCAGAAAATTGCTTCTTTTGGGACCACTTTTCAAAATCAGGTTGGGTTCTCATACAATGCGACATATAGGGAGGCGCTTAAATCTTACCTATATATCGATTCGGTTACGAATGAAGTAATTGTTGCAATTACGAAGGAGATGTGTTTCGAGGACGGATATCCAGCGTAAAAGCATTGCTGAACAATGCTAAAGTTCTCGCCGAAATTGACGACGTTGATAGCCGGCCGAGCAGAACCGTTAGTGTCAAATCGAACGCTTTCACATAATTTTCCAGGTGCTTATCCAGCCATTCGTCTGCTTCCGGGGGCATTGTATAACCGCAGCTCGTTCCAGCCTTCTTGGTATAACTCCGTTTGCAGCGGATTGCGCAAATGCCGAATAACTTCTTTTCGAAGGCATCGCCTAGGGGCGCAAAATCAGACGGCTTAAACAACTCAAGCCAAGCTTGGTTAAGCTTCTTCCTCGGGCATTCTTAACGAAAGCCGCTATCAGGTAATTTCTGTTGAGGATCTTCTGTGGGGAGAAGTAGCCACTGAGCCGACTGGCTAAAAATAAATTCTTCAACGGCATGAATAATTCCTTTTCTGTGAGCGATCAGTTCCACTTTGCCCATGAGTTTCTGCATGTTATGGGCGGAAGTAGCTGTGCTAAAGTAATATGAGTCATTGAGCCGTGGAATTATCTTTTCCCAGTGATTACAGCTCTAAATATTAGTGCTTCCTTCCGAAGATTTCCTACAGTTTACTTCTTCGAAAACAGACCTCCCTCTTTCAAGTTTAGGCGACATCCAGAAACATTCACTGCCGTGATAAACATCTTTCTTCAAGTGATCCGATGAAGGATTATATTGCATTATTTGTTCTATTAAATATTGCTCGTCACTGCAGCAGTGGCGGTGACACGATTGATAGTGAGTAGTTTCATTCGCGCGGAACAACGAATACTGTCGATGGAGTGAATGAAATAAAAATAAGATGAAGTGAAGATGGAGGAGCATATCGGTAGACAACGAGATTTTAGACAATACAGTCAGTGAGTCGAAGAGATATTCGAAAGGGGTGTCTGGGAAATGAACATTCGAAAGCGCATTATAGGGTTAATCGTGAAACTAAATCCACTCATCATCAACAAGTGCGTTTAACCGGAGAATGCATTCGTGCTGAAAGTATGTATTGAAACACTTTACATTTTTCACCTGAGACATCCAATTGCTAATCACTTAACCATTTAGAAAAAAAAAACTTTGGTTCACTTCTTTGGTTCTTCGAAATCGAGAGAAGATCGGGCCTTTATTCTTTTTCAGTCGGTGCCTTAAGCAGACATTTAAATGAAGCAGTGAAGAGAACATGAGCTGGCGCCCGAAATATTCCATCATTCATTCGTTTCACGTCATTCCATCATTCCTGATGTGATCGTTTATAAAAATTTCTCAAGTTTTAGACCTTCGTTTGGTTTCTGTTCGTAAAAGCAATTATTGTTCATCTCAGACGTCATTATTCGAAGCAGTCAGTGCCAAATAAAAGCGTGCAAGAATGCTAACTTACGCCTTGTTCGTGCAGCGACGCAAGCAGATCGGCGGATGCCTGTCGTGAACAATGTCGCATCGACATATTTGCTCAGGGCTGTGATCGAGAAACAGTGACACGAGCTTCCTTCTGCTTGCCTACGCTATTTTTCAAGACTTATGTATGGCTGTGGTTTCGGTGACTGTTTGCAGTAATCACTTCAGACAGAAGCCCCCTTTGTTGCAGCTAACTTGTCGAAAATGCGTCCGATAATTTGGAGCGCTGGCATTTCTGTCAGCAAATGCCTTCACATTGGCTACCAGACGCTACTCACCCCTTTGTGGAACCGCATGTGTTTATCAAAACGACACTTTGTTCTGATAAGCACATGTGGATGCACAAATATCAAAATCAACATCCCAACAACAGTCACAAAAGAAACGACCTTCATTCATGCAAAAGTATTAGGTGGTGATGCCTTCATATATCGGTATCACCTGGTAACACATTATTTGCCCTGTATAGCACAGAGCGGCTATTGCGTGAACAGTGAATTGTTACCGATATGGACATACGTCCGACTGCATATCACATGCGTTGAGTTTTGCTTTACGCAGTCGTATCTTTCGATTAGCTGGGTTTTCAATAAGGCTAAGTTTTACTCTTCTCTTGAGCCAAGTGTTGCAACTTTCTTTATTAGGAGAACTTTGCGTCATCCATCTATGAAGCACTTCTCTTAGCGGAAGATTAGGTTCTTTTCGAGAATCTCCCTGCAAATGAGATGAAATCCATGGCTACAAGAAAGATGGTCAATTCGAAGACATTTCTTGGATCACTGTATTAGCTGCAAATTGGGGCGATGATTGCTGAAAAACTGCAAAAACTGCTGAGCTTATTTTCACAAACAAATGAATTGAACTTAATTCATCTCATGTGTTCGTAATAAATGAGTCTGTAGGCACAGTATTTGCAAGAAGATTTCAATCAGAGGAAAAGAAGTTGATTAAAGTGAGTATTCGCCTCTCAGGCCGCAGTCAGGTGTTCCGCCATCACAATATCCTCCTCCATTGCGCTTTTGATGAGCAAAAGGTGAATGAAAACAGTTTTCATTCAACTTTTCTCACTTTGAGAAATGGCGTATTTATACGAACGTTTCTCTGAGCTATTCCACATTTATTCTCTAGTAGTATTTTCCTTCTCCTATGGCAATCTCCACAAAACTGCATTTCCCTTCTATTCTTCACGACCAATATCACTTCATCAGCCTTGACGATAAGGTAAGGAAGAAGCGCAAAGGATCTGTGGTATGTCCACAGAGGATACGAGAAATTATTCGGTTGTAATAAGTTCTACGGAGGTTGCGTAAGCAGATATACGCAAAACGAATTAACATCTAGCGCTGCATGGACGGCATTCTGGAAGGCGACGGACACCTCCAAGGATCGTGTTTTGTGCAAAATAGGCGGTTAACTGTGTACCGCAAAATGAAGTTGAACTAATGTGAAGTTATTGAACGGTGCGCTCAAAAGGTGGAAGGTTTTTTCAATAAGGGAGTTGATGATTACAGCAAGACTTAGCGTGATAGTTGAGTTAAGCGATCGGTGTATTGCAGTCGAGGTGCGGAGCTCGAAATACTAGTTTAAAATCAGTGTGAATTAAGATAATTCGAGTACTGATAAACCCTCCAGGGCGCTTAATCATAAAAGTGACACAAATCACCAAGCAAGGTGATCTATGTACTGTCTCTTCCGTATTCTCTTCCAGTTCTCTTTTTCTTTTCGAAAGTGTAAAGTGATATTCAAAACCACGTCGACTGATTCATGGACTTTATTTGTTGTTAAATTTCCCACTTTTGACATTCTCTCCTGCCTTTTGTATGAGCATTTGAAAGCCTTCATTTGTATGTGTGTATGCGTTCGTGCGTATGCGTGCGTATCTGTGCATGCATGCATGTGTGTCTGTTTGGGCGTGCACTGGTGTGTGTTTGGATGTGTCTATGCACCTGTAAATTACTTAAGGTCGACTTAGTGAATATATGCGATGGGATGAGCTTCTACACAGTCTATAACTTTGAATAGTTTATTTTGAAGTGATGGGCATTTGCATGCATTTTATACTGGTTAGGTCACATAGATTAAGGTGATCGGTATTGTTTTATGTCAGCTCATCTGGCATATGCAAATAGAAAAAAATCTTTATTTTACGATAAAGAAGGCATGAAGGTGAGCGTCCAATGAAGTAAACACCAAACTAAAGACTCAGTTATTTCATTCTCTATTTGTTTATTTATTTCATGAGTGGACTCCTGCATAAATTCAAAAATCACGTCCAAAGAAACTTTAACTGTCGAATCAAACAGACTCGATCATAGTGAACCATTGAGGGTGATTTATTGAGGTAAAAATTCAATATGAGCTCCGTTTGAAGCGGACGTTTCACTGATGACGGACATTTAGCAACTACGGTATATCATTCGCATATGTGGTTACACACATTATTCAAACGATACTAAACAATGGCAAAACCGTACATAAGCCAACTACAAATATATTACTTTATTGCTTCACATTAATTCGAAGCGCTAACTCATTTAGCAAACTTCACATACTGATATGATCACAACAGTGCCCTTTCGTCGAATGGTCTAACTGTGGGTGCAGATTTGATCAGAGTGGGGAAGTGAAATGAAAAAGGCTGTAGGAAATTGCACTCCCTTGGCATATTACCTTATCCATTCAGTGCCGCGAAAAACACTTCCAATTGCTTCGATT
>JAARMF010001812.1:19387-35213 GCA_022844705.1 Toxascaris leonina
AAAAAAAAAAACCCCCACATTTCTGCAACATAACTCGCATTGAATTTACGAAGAGAAACCACTTCTGGTCAAAACTTTCTACTCCGATCTGAATAGCTGAAACTCCACCAATCCTCCTACCCATTTTCCGACCTTCTTTAATACATTTCTTGCCAGCACATTTACTAGCCACTAGTGAGCGTTTCGGTCATATAATTTAATTCATTTTAAATAGTTGGTACCATGAACTCTCGTAAAAGCATACATCATTGTAAACATGACCATGAAACATCTGCTCGAGGACTGGACTTTGGTCAGAAAAATTTGCATACATCATTTCAAAAGAATTCACGATAAATGGAGCAAAAAACGAATCAAATGAACGACTATAAATAAAGCATCGAAAGTGAAGTAACGGAAAATAAGAGGAAAGCCTCTACTGGGAACTAGACGAACGATTCGGCAGCGCCCTATCCACAAGCAATCGCTTATATCTTCATATGTTTCGCTTGCCGTTAGCAATTCACATGCTTTATGAGACCATCTGAATCTCGACATCTAATCATTTATTCTCCGCATCCACATGCCCACCCATCCCCATTCTCTTCTCATCTCGACAGCATTTTTTGCCTCAGATTTACGACATTTTTCTCGTTTATAGGTATATTTTAAAAGTATCCCTCAGAAACCATAATTTATTTGTACTCCACATATTTCGAGTGCTTGCTGCAGCTGTAAACCCTTCGCAATTCAAGAATATAATTGAGTAACTGTGCTGAACACGCTCAGAGGCATGCAGCCCCTAAAGTGCTTCTTGGACAGCTTTCTTCACGCCTTCAACCATACTTTGAAAGGCGCTGTCCATTGGGCACGAAGACGTTAGACGATGCATTGCCATTTGCGATATTCCATAGTAGTGGACGAAAGCTGCCACCACAACGCACACATGGAACAACTGATGCGACTGGAACTGAAATCCCGCAACATTACTTTATGCAAAATAAGCATCTCTAACTGGGATCTCGCAAAACTTCATCTTTATGGCGTAACTGAGATCGGAACGTCACAACTTTATCCCAAGTAAAGGTTCAAGAAAAAATTGGCAACAACGGGGACACATCTTCGACTAACGAGTGGAATATTAGTTCATCAAGTACTGTTTATGTGGCAGTTATGTAATTTATAATATCAGATTCTTGTAGCGATGCAATTACCTTCCGTCTCCGCAGATAGACAGATACCTGTCTCTTTGTGGAGACGCAGGGGTCCCAATAAAAGCCCCAAAGTGGATTTGAAGGAGCAAAGTCCTTCTTCCTCACTCTTTGATAATGTGTCGAATAGCACAATATGATAAAACGATACAATGCAACTATTCAAAACAACAAAAAACACGATCAAATGTAGTGATCTTTCATCAGCCCGTAGCTCTTTCACATACTACAATCAAATATGGTCACGCCTCCTTACCCCGTCCCGCTTTTACAAACTTTTTTTCTGCTAATTTCAAAGGTGGAGGGGGGCGGGAGGGGGGGGAGGAGGTATAAAACATTACAGGGACGTTTTTTGCGCTTTCCACTTTTTTAGGCCTTGGTGATATCTGCTTGGCTTGAAACGAACGAAGAAAAAAACACACCTTAATTTAGAACTCGAGAGGACCGCATCATTTAATTCAAGCAAAACCTGTTCCGGTACGCCACTCCATCCCTTTCACCGCGATCAGTAACTGTGCAATAGCTGCTTTACGCTTTGCTTCCGCTCATTTTGACGGAAGCATGAAAGAATTTACTGTGATACATAGGTACCTTCATACCACAAGGCAGCGACCCACTTACTCGAATTCTTTTCCCTCCTACGTTTGATTAAATGAACAATAATAAAACAAGCCATATGGAGATCAAACACACCCATATGTCGCATTTCCCAGGGAAAAAACGCTCGGGAGTGCGAGTGGCATAGAGAAGCGCTCCGAGAAGGTACAGAGCAGCCATTAGCAGAAGCCAGTGAAAAGCAGCTTCCTCGAAAAGCGGCCTCACTCCATCCGTGATCATAAAATGAATAGTCGGAACGACGCCTGAAATGAAAAATCTCTCTGGCAGGCAAGAGATGTGGGTAAAAAGGAAACAGTTCGGGGAGGGAAGGGGGCAGGGGGGAGGGGGAAGAGAGAAAGAAGGCAAGGAAGTGGAGGAGAGTGAGTGTGGGGGGCAGGGGGCAAGGAAGATTTGATTGTGAAACATCATTTCCTATCCTTGTTTAGTTAAGGGTAATACATTAATAGCACATTCTATCCAAGGGTAGCAGATAGTACATTAAACTGAGGAATATATAAACTAAGGGAAGGGATATATATAATGTACAGCTCATAAGGAATTAAAAAACACACCGCTGCAGCCCATGCCGACGAATACACCCGCTCTGAGGGGCCGATAGCGCGATTCGCTGAACTTGTCCCAAAGCGAAACGATGACCGCACCTAATCCCAACACGCAAACCATTGCAATGTAGGTGATTTTCGGTTCACGACGACAGTAAAAGCCGTAATATATCCAAGGAATGAATGAGCCAATAATCAGTAGCGAGATACCCAAATAGTCCAGTCTAAAATACAATAATATTAAGCAGTATGCACGACGGCTAACATACTTCCCACTCGATGGCCGAAACGAATGTTTGAATGTAGAAACGACCCTCTATCAATGATTCCACTCTATACACTCCATGCCTAAAATAAAAACATTAGCACAGAAATCATACTTGCAAAAGATCCGTACGACGGCCACTGAGTGACAGCTAACTGTGTGGAAGGCAAACGACGCTCCGAGGCAAAGAATAGCGCCGGCGAAGAAAAACGAGAAGACGATCTTCTCTTGGAACCTTATGTGAGTGTCTGGTCGCGTCAAGAACCACGTTGCAAGTAGGGCAAAAGCTACGCAGCCTGAAACATCGATCATCACACTACGAGAAGTGGACACAGCTCATACGACAGATGGGCTGCTCTAGTTGCATTCTGCAACACTGGTCACTGAGAAGCTTCTGCTGCAACAACTTAATGACGAACAAAACATTCGTACATTCGTAAACAACAATTACAATATTGAGGGAAACATCAGAAAACGGCTTTTCAATAATCTACCTCATAACCATAAATGCTTAAAAGAAGAGCAAAACAAACTGATGTCTTTCCAATGACTCTAGCTTAATAAGAAATCAATGCCCACCCACTGATACCTACAGTTCAATGGCTTATAAATGAATGCCATACGTAGCACAGCCGACCGGATTGACACTATTCTATTGCAGCTGATCGGTCCAGCAGCATTTATTTACTGACATTCTTCATCGTCGGAGGAGCTATCACTTAATAAATTTGAGAGGAATAGGCCAAGCTTAACGTCTCAGAAAGCGTTTATTAGTTTTATTTTCCATCCAGTTATTTGCCGCTTCTCAACTTTCTTTCAGCCTCAAACCCAAATGAATGATTTTTTGAACATATCCACGGTCGCGAGATATTAGATCTTCCACTTGAAATCCCGACAGAAAATGTTGTTGCACCTCATGCTCAAAATAGCATAGTCCCTTCCTTAAGCTACTGTCACGCTTCACAAGCACCATCCAAGGAAGAAAACGTCGTTAGGCGATTTCAACAAAGCAGATAACATAGCATGAATGATAATCAAATCTTGACTCCAACTTTCACAACGAAACCTCGTTGCAACCCGAACGTTAGCATGAAATCTATGCGCGACCTTAATCACCGCAAAAGTTCATTTCTTTGAAGCTTTCCTATCATATTTCCGATTTCCTTGTCACTTCTCTCAGCTGCTTTCCATCTTCAGCTGAGTTGAAGCCACGACTGCGACCATTACCCTCCCCCTCTCTTCCTACCCGTTGACCTGATTATGGACGCATGCAGGAATTAGGATGAAAAATTTCACCTATGTGTGAAAGAACGTGAGGTTGGGAAATGAGTTTTGAGGTAAAAAAAAACTGCCGGTAACGAAAAGATTTTTATCGGTCACTGAATTCAGCTTCCAGTAAGACTGCCGAAAGTGCGAAATCGTATTACAGCCATAACAATACATGCCTGAAAGCACGTAAAAGATTAAGCGGTTTCACATACGCAGCAAACTGTATGATAAGAAACCTAGCATTGTGGCGCCGAAATAGCAACTTTGTCGTTTGCTCTGTGAAAGCTCGACTCCAAATTTTTCATGTCCGTCTCTTGTCCAGGCTCCAGGCCCTTCAGATGACACGGTCCCATAATTTCCACTTGAAGTAATCAAGCAAACCACGTCATCTCAGAAGCGGTGTAAATTTGTTCTAGTTATTTCCAAGCAAAATCAACGAACCGATGAGATGCGTCCAAATGTTGCCAGTTTCAGTATGCAATGAAAGAATGCTTCTGAAGCATTCGGTGAAACTTGGCAGTGGTGGACGATGTCCATGACGCAGATATTCATTATCCTGGAGCCACTCCGGCAAATACTCGAACTTCTGCACACGCCACTTCGCCTCCCACGTCTCAAAAACAAATCTCTCGCATCTCCAACAACGATATGCTTCTTTGAGGAGCTTTTAAAATGTACCGTTCGAATGTCGGACACGCGACACCCGCTCAGCAATTAACGAATATTTTGAGCTGGAGCCATGCAATCGGCGACTTTTCGATTCATTTACTTTTCTTAGCAAAATTATAAGCCACCCTCATCTTTTCGCCAACTCACAGAGGTGTATGAGAAACCTGGTGAAAACAACTGAAAAGAAGGCAAGCTTTACTGTTAGGGCGTTCAGTGACCACGTTTTATCGGCAAAAAAGATTTTAATCTTTCGAACCGTTTCCGCAAACTAAATTGTTCGACCCCCCATGTTCCACCTAGCACATGTGTGACGCTTCCCATCTTCGCACTGTTACACTGCGAACAATCTCACCAATTGTCGTCTTCTGCATCGGCCCCAGTGCTGCCCAAGATATATTCTATAGTTTACAAATTTAGTCGGGGATTCTTCCTTCTCTCGGAGGAAATGTTTTAGAAACTGAACAATCCCAGTTCTCTCAATGAACCACATAAGTTAAATTTCTAACCGAAAACATCGCCAAAACTTTGGACACTTCTAGTGGTGCATACCTGTGAAATGCACTTCGAACGCAACGCACCGTCAGCCATGTGAAAAAATATTCTGCATGTTTCTACTCGTCAAGGCATATCATAAGATTCAAAAGAAGTATGCTCACAAAGCAACATAGCACCATATTTTTCTTCATTCTTTAAATTTTGTGCTTTCGGAACGAGACTCGATTATTGTCGAGAATCTACAAACTCCCTATATTAGATGAGAAATAATGACGACAGGAGGGTAGTACCTTTTTAACGAGATGTTCTCCTTCTTCATGACAACATTCTTCTTTGACGTCGACCTTAAATAAATGAAACGTTCATATTCCACCTTTTGTAACTTCGAGAAAAAATTTGATCGGAAACGCAAATCATTTATTGACGACTGTTTTGAGAATCAAGGAAGGAAAAAATTCAACTCAGCGAAAACATGGTTAACTAAATGGCATGATAAAAGGTTTCTCTTCCCTTCCGCACCTCAGATTCCTACCACCGCGACTGGCAAACAGCCCCACTTTCTCATTCACGAATTCGTCCAGTTCCTGCAGATTTTATTGCATAACCATACAGCCATGAATATATTCATGGCTACTACTGGGAGCTAAAACCAACAAAAACGAAAGCAAAGAGTCCTTCTAACCCATCTCGAGCTCTCAAATATGTACACCTTCAGACTACTGCGAAACAGGATTACAAAATTCACATTCCATAATAACTCGTTGAACTTCTGAAAAGCCCGATCTTCTTCAGATTCTATGCAAGCTTCTGCGAAGGGACTCATGCAGTACCTCCATATAGTTAGTACCGATTTGCCCATCACAGACCACCATCGTGCAGAGACAACATCCTACTTAGACTTCCCAACTGGTTACTTTGATTGAAAGTCCTAACAGTCTGATCGATATCCCATGGACTGCAAACATAAAGATGCCAACCTCGAGCTGCCCATCGTCATCATCACCGAGGCCGTCATCGGGACGCCAACTGTCTCCGCGCTTGCGGCGGTACCGAACGTTCATGTGCCTCGAAGCAACCGCGTCATCATAACTGCCCGAGCGAGTGTGATGTCCACAACTACGCGAGCAAGTATTTGTCCCGGATCGCGACGATCGATGGTAGTCAGATTCACTTCCAGATAGAGACGCTGAACACTTGAGAAAGAACAGTGAATGAATTAAAAGCCCTCCTCCTTTTTGTTGTCCCTCCCCGCAAATCCGATCGATAGATGAGCCAGCTTCCCCACATTAAGCGATATTCGCGTTTTCTTCTCTCCCTCTCCCGCTCCCGGGCAAATGAGGTTATTAAACAGTTCCTGAAATCCAAATTCGAAAAGCATTAAAAAACTTGAGTTTTCATCACAGTTTCTGACGGCGGTAAGAACTCATTTACAAAGCAAATGACGAAGTATTTCATAGACAGCTCAATACATCTGTTAAATCATTTAATGATCTCAAGACGGAGCCCATTTTTTGATTGCTAATAATATTATTCACTATAATTAGAAGGTAAAACTTCACCTCGAGAGCAAATTAGGTCGTTATCGGGCCAAACAATCGACAAAAACTGTGTCGACGTAGCATAAAAAAAGACCATCAAAATGACGGTGATGAGGGTCAAAAAAATGCATAGGGACATGGGACTAGCACTGACAGAAACGGAAGCCTCCTATCTCAGGTTTTCGGTATTCAGATGGCCCATACCTAAAAAGACAAGGCAAAACAGCACTTTGATGGATCTTTCCGAACTCTCTTAGTACAGCCCAGTGAGTTTCTGCTTCCACGCAAACCCCAAAGAACTATTTCTACCTCTGACGTTGAATGAGGCTCTACCTGTGCAACAGCCAATCACCGACAACACAAGATGGTGCTTGCCCTGCTTTGAGATGCAATAAGCACTGTGTAATCAGTTTAAATACAAAGGAGCCATTATGCCCTATCTACAAGACACAAGCAGCCCTCTTTTCATTACTCAAGATCACGACACGTTTTCTTCCAGCTGTAAACGTTGTTGCGTTCTAATACTCCGATTCAAGAACGTGCATCATCTTTTTTCAACATCCTGCCCCTTGCTTCTTATCAATTCTTTAGAACCTTGCCTACTCTTTCCGAAATAAGAACATGTCTTTATTGTTCCGCTGGTCAACTGGAGTGGACAAAGGGGAGGCCCAAGCAGGAGGAACGCGAATTCATGCAAAGAAACAGTCGAAACTTCCGTCCACAAAATCTCTTAGTTGTTGGCTACCGCAAAGTTCAACTGCCACATAAAAAAGCATAATAACCCGAAAGAAGCATTTCCTCATCTTCGTCATCAGTATTGTGCTGCGACGTGACTGTGCTCCTGCTAACGACCACCTCTATTGGATCGCTATGGCTTCCAGCCTTCAACACCTGCAATGAAACATTGAATTTCATCCATAGGCAAAATACGACAGACGAAAGCTGAATTGCTTTCGGGCGAGTAGCAAATGCTGCAATCATGGCTCTATCCGCAACCTCATCAAATGAGAAAGCTCGCAATTCCATATCTTAACAAAAGAATGCTTACTTCACCAGGATTTACTCACGCCGGGACACCGGAAAGATAGGACCACAATTCTAAGGCCTCTAAGCAACGAAGAAGAAACTGCCAGGAATTCGGATGAGTTGAAGGGAACGTAGGGAGAGAAGGGAGGAGAGGGGAGGGTGGGTGCAGATCGAAGGGAACTGAGTGCGCTCTTGCGTAAAGCAATCATTACCTACTTGTAACCGCATACTGCTCCAGCGGCACATAAATCACCAATCCGGAATAACGTTTCGTTTCACTGTACCACTGAAGCCTTCCAACATTATCGATTGTCGTTAAAAAAGGTTCATATGAGCATGCAATCATGCTCTGCCCTTATTCATTTGCCTTCAAAGGAACGTTGGAAAACTGCTCTGGCAGTCAGACACCCTATGAACATCAGCCAATCGATCATGCTTCACACTAGCATTCAGCAGAAAGCTGAGGGGTCAAATAACTAGGCAATAACCTTCGGATCGATGATATCATGCTTCTTAGCAAAACTCCCATGCTGGCTTCCTCTCGGTAGCACAAAAACCCCTTCTTTACAACTTTACTCCAAACTATGGTTTAGGTTTCAAAAATTGCTGTAACAGAATATCATTAGAGGAAATTATGCTGCGAAAAACCACAAGAAAGAAAGGAAGCACCGACAACAATTAACAGACCAACAACAAGCTGCTCAGATATGTTTTTCATTCATTCATTATCCCGTTCTCATACGTAACTCTGCTGATAAAGCCATAGCATCAGTTGTCCAAATGCTTACAAGAACCCCTCATATGCAACTGCCCCAACAGTCTACGAAATAGGACTCCAGGAAGCCAAATAATAAAACGGCGGCAGAGAAAAGAATAAAACTGACGGATATGGAATAAGATTCGTCAAATTCAAAAGCTAAAAATCTTTGGTTCGAAGATTCAATCTGACAAAACTGATGATCGATCGGTGAAGTTTAGTTCGATCGAACGTCAGTCAAAATGCATCTGGATGTTACATCCAAACACTGAATGCTTTTCACCGACCATGACATTCTTGATCAACGATCCATTTTGATGCACAGTTCAAAAACACACTCCCTTTGCGGACTGTTAAAGTGGACCTTCATGAAAAGCTCATCTAGAAAGACAAAATTTGATTCATTCATTGGGTTTCAATGTAGCTGACACTGCAGCGGGACTCAGTTAAAGCACTAAGGCACAATATTCCTCTTTTAACTATTCAGTAACGAAAGGAAACGAGCCGGTGTGGTAAAGCTGACTGCGACTATTTCCCGTCAAACTGTCCGATCCATCGGAGTGAATCTCCGGACGCCCAAACTGTTTGCCAATCAGAAAACCGATCCGTTTTCAACAGACGTTTACTTTGTTGGAAGGGGGGGGGGGATTGGGGTGTAACGATGGGGTACCATTTTTGAAAGAAAACGGCATTCCAAAGCGAATATTCTGCCACAAAACTACCATGTTATCAAGCAGCGGCCCTCCCTTCTACTAACCTATAGCCTTGCGTAAAAAGGAACTCAGCATGAATCTGTAAAGATGACAAAATTCAATTATTCCACTGGGAATGACAACATTCACGACTGCAAATTTATCTTTTGGTGCACGTTGACCGAAGATCACTTCATCGGCGCCACGGAATTGCACGAGCAACTTATGAAGATGAAGCATACATGTTCTGCATTTCCTACTCATACAACTAAACTTTACCTAATTATCTCAGCTTTTGACTTGAAGTCAAATTCAACTTGTACTAATGATTTTTTAATACTGTATTCGCCAAAAATGGCCACAAATTTTCATGTCAATCGATTGAAAATCTGAGCCACTTCGTCTCCATTCGTGAAAAGACCGTCAATAACTATAAATCTAGCAATCTAGAACAACTGCATAACAGCAGTTGCCATTACTAGAATCGCTTAGAAGGACCACTCTAATTTCTTATTATTACAAAATATACCACCCTTTCTCCCATATTTGACGTTATAACGCTGATTTTAGAAAACGAAAACACAAAGGCAAGAAAACTCTGAACAACGAAAAAGCTGTCAACAATGTATGACCGTTGCACTCATGCTCACGAGATTCTGTTGAGAGTCAAAATGAATTGAAATAATTGAAAATTTTTTGAAAACCTTCAAATCTATTCTCTAACGCTATGAAAAAAAAATGCTGTGAACGCTTCATTTCAGATTACCTGGACAGTAGTCGACTCTTCGAGTAATTTCTCGAACGGATGCTCCCTAGCTCTGCCTTCTGTTAGTATTTGGCGAGCCTCTTGCAGTGCCTCAGAAACATCATACGAGTAATCGCTGTCTGTCGCAGTGCAGCATGTTAATGATTCGTCTAAATCCTTCTCAGAGTCCATTCTAGTAATCCAACCGAAAGATGTTTCGACCCAACCCTGAAAATTATTTGCCGACTTTTCACGATATAAGCCAACAGAACGGTCATTTGCGCAACAAAATGACTCTGCAAACAGCGTAATTTGCCGCTTAAATGTGAAATAACACAAGATGAACTACAAAATATATAGCAACATAAAGTTACACGAATGTGCAATATAGTTGCGAACGTGAAATGGGAATTGGCCGCCAAGTAGCACGTTTCGTTTCGTTTCGAAGCATGCCATTTATAGCAATATTTCTTGCCTTCGTTTAACTGAGAGGGAGGGAAAGACGAGAGGCTAGCACAAGCACAGGGTACAGCCAGCCTGAAGGAAATGAGCCGGTCCTTATGAAGTTTTTTCACGCTGCTACTTTTGCTTTCACCTAAAAACCCATTCAATGCACTTGGTGGCCGGTAGATCGGTGCGATACACCGATCTACCGGCCACCAAAAAAACCAATGCACTTGGAAGGACCACCACAGAACCGGTAGACCGGTGTGAAGGTGGGCCTAAGGGTGGGAAGGAAGCGAGAGGGAAGAGGAAAGAGGGTGAGCAGAACTGAAGGCAACTCTAGCACAACATATTTGAAAAGAATACGCAAAGTACAAAAGACCAACAAATTTAAAAATAAAAGAATGGGAAATGCGCCGTGCGAACAAATCGTAGTGTTGCAACAGACTGCCGTCCAAAACCAAAAATGTCACATGCATCTACCTGCAATATTTCAAAGCAATTGGCACCTTAGTGTTAAATAGCTAAAAATAGGAAGGAGCAAAAATCAGAGGCCTTCGCATATTTGCACGAGTTTGCCAGAAAGATACGAAAGCGGGGGGGGGGGGGGGGGGGGNAAATGACACTAAGAGTACTGAAAAAACTGATGAGCTTCATCAACGACAAAAGCAAAGAAATATTTTCAACTCTCATAATTCTGTCAACGCTAAGATGGCAAGAATCACCTGTATTTTCGGCAACAAGATTACACCTGCGTAGAAGAACCTTCCTGAGACTACGAACGATGTAACATCATGCGGATCTTTCAAAACTACATAATGAGGCACCATCTCAGATACTGAAAACGTTCCAAATCCAATCACATTGCTCTTCTTCGATGAGTTGCGAATCATGATACTTTAAACGTTCGCATTAACTTTGTCCGCTTCTTGCGTTTGTGTCTCACATGTGCCGACAGTTCTTTTTTCTCTTACTCTCTTCAGTTTTCTCATCAGTGCTTCCATTAACCTTTCACGAACGAGTACGGCCTTATGTCAACAGAACGATGTATTTCGTTTAATATACAATCTATTGAATAAGGAAATAATAAAAAAATAAGAAAAACATAGGAAATTTGAGAAGCATCAGATATCCTGAAACCTTGGAATAAGAAAAACTTTTAAAGTCTCAGGACATCTGATGCTTCTCAAATTTCCTAGGTTTTTCTTATTTCCTATTTCAAAGTCAGGAAAACCATGCCACATTTGAAAACCACTTCCTTTTTTAACCTCTCTCGAACAAATAGCATTTTCTTCCGACTGTATAGAGGAGAAAGATTGTGACGACTATCCTAATATGTTTTTGACGTACTAAAATGATCAGGCTACGTTTGAACAGCCTTGTCCGAAGAAGTCTCCCTTCTCGCGCGAAATTTTCCCAACTACGACCCTCCACCCTCCCCGTCCTCGCAAACTGGGCTGATAACGCCCTTCTTACAAAAGCAAAGAAATCTTTGAAACCGCGTAATTTATTGCAGAAGGGGGCGGGGGGGGGGGGACATAGACTGTTTAGAGTCATCACCTCAGTATCTAGATGCCGTTGATTTGAAAGAATAACTGTAATAGTATACACCTTTATTGACAGAAGTAAACTGTCTCGTAATAGCCGAATGCAGACGACGTATAATTTCTTTAAAACTATTACGCGCCTTTAGTTTGTATAAACAGCTTTGTAATTGCATGCTCACTTTTGACCCACCCTCCAAATACCAGAAGGAAGACCCTTCGACGGTGGGTTCTGTTAAAGAGATAAGATAGATCCTTTAGAACGTTTTATGACAAACTGCATGTGATCGAAGGTTACATTCTCCCTCGCCGCGCCCTACCAATTTGATTGAAAAAAGGACTCTCTCACAAGTTGCATCCTTCCTCTTCCTTGCTTCTCCCTTCTCTCCCCTTCGCTTCTCCTGAACATGGGACCACTCATTAGGAACAAAGAAACCGGATTACTCAGATCTCCGGCTCGACAGAACACAGTAAATGGGCTCAACCGTCATTCGGTGTCCAAGCATTCATTCCGTAGGGAGTGAGAAAATTGTTTTATAAAAAATCAAGCAAGGAGCACAGCTACCTTACACCTCTTTTACGAGCCCGATTCCCTCAGTCTGCAAGTCCTCCTCTCGAAGAAATCTTTGAACTATTAAGAACGAAACAACAACAAATAGCTCGGTATTACCGCGGACGAAGTCAGCGAATAATGAAGTGAACGAAGAATCACAGGCATCCGGTTCGTACCGCCGCCGAACTTTACCTGCTTAGGTTTTGGAAGCCGGGGGACGCAGAAATCGTGTTATAAAGGATTTATAAATGGCACCTTCATCAGCAGTACGGCTGTTCGTGAGAGGAGATGAAAAGGAGAAGGTCGGAGAGAAAACTTACTATCGGTCTAATGACAACCCGAGCACAGTGAGCAGTGAGCTTTCACACATTTTCCCATCCCTATGCTTGAAGATCAATTCCATTCTTCTTATTAAGTATAGCGGGCCGAGAACGAAGTACTTGGGATCCTTTTAAGCGTCTCAAATAGCAGCAAAACAACAATATTAGTAGCAGCAATAAGTGCTTGTTAAGAGTCAATGAGGTGAAGCTGCATTAAAGTTGCGCTGCATTGAAGAAAAGAAAAAAAGTGGCAAAAATGAGTTGGGAAGTGTTGAATCTCGAAACAGGCAATAAGATAATAGGATCAAGAGAGACTTATATCCGTTTATTGTGAACGAAATAAGACAAGAGAAGAAAAAACGCGAATTATGAGGCGAATTTGAATATCATCACTTAAGCAGACAACTGTTCAAATCACTAATGATAAACGAATGGATATCAGTTTAGCAACAGTAGGTATAGGAACAGTAAAACTTCTTGCTGATAACACAGTTTCTTCTGAATTATTTGAAATTTTAACGCATTTTACTCAGGAAGAGTCTGAAGCACTTTTCATGGAAGATACGCTACGAATTAACTGGGGATCACGACCCATATCGTTAACGAACTCGAGCTAAATTGGAGACACGTTTGAAAAGGTGTTTGAGAAACGTTGCCCCCCTCCGCTCCTAATGAAATTTTGAGATTCTGAGCAAAGTTTTATTGTCCGGTTTACGGCATGCCAAAAACGCCTCATATGTGTTCCCTTCCTCATTCATAGAGTGAAAGACGAGGTGTACACATGATATAAAACTCACATGAATACACCAAACATCTCGCCAATAACCCTCACCATTGCCCCAAACATCTCACAAATAAACCTCATGATTGCACCAAACTTCTCACCAATACCTCTCATCGTTGCACCCAACATCTCACCAATATCCCTCGTGGTTGCACCAAACATCTCACCAATAACCCTCATGATTGCACCAAAATCTGTCCAGTAACTCTCATGATTGCACAGAACATCTCACGAATAACCCCCATGATTGCGCCATTCAAAAAGAGCTGAAAGAGAACGCTTAATTTCACTGTTGTGTTAATCCTTTCGCTGTTCTGTAATATCTTCGTTTATATTCTTTCGATCGTGTCTCATTACTTCTATGTGAGAAAAAACTCAATTCTGTAATGATTCATGACTCAATTGTGCTGAATTAACATCACTCATGCATATAGTTAGATGCAGAAATCCACTCAGCACGTGCTTAAATGTTCCACCTCCACACCGCACGTCCATTTATTACGTTGACAAATAACTAATCATGCCAAAGTTCTTTGAACAGGTAGAGACACATCGAAATTTCGTGGATAGAACGGATAATTCCAGATTTTTTGGAGAAATGTGTGATGAAATCGAAGAAGAAAAGGAAACGTCGGTTGCACTCAGAGAAGGGAAAGGGTGAACTCAATAAATGATAACAGCTATGTGATGACCGGCCGTTGGTCAGCAAATGCTATTCTTTCAGCGTGCTTTATCGTGCTTCATCATTTCCTTGCTTCCTTACATAGCAAAAATTTAAGAGGTTTGAGGAACTTTTAATTTATCGTCGGCATTTTTCACGACAATTATGAAATTTTTTGGTGGTGCATAAGACTGATCGTAACATAACACACGTATGCCAAAATGTGCACATAGCTTAGTACCAAGCATCACCACACGAATTCTTCAGCATAAAAATGTTCACTATTTTATCACCGTTTTCTACCAATCGAACCTTGCAAGATAATAGAGACGATAGAGTCTTTTGAATTTTTTTAAACGATTGTAGGGTACAACCGCTGCGGTACTAACATCTCCTTGCCGGTAGCAGGACACTGCACGACCTCATCCACATGGGTCCCATAAAGGCCTGTGCCAGTCAGTTTAACGGGTGGTGAATACACATATAACACAGTGCGCAGTGTTCGTTAAAGCGCTTTCTGCCCTGACCAAATTGTCCGTTAAAGAGGGGGTCGAAAAACTGTGATTCCTTTGCTCAGCCCCAAACTGTTGAAATCCTCGATGGGCCTGTAGCGTTAGACCGCTGAAGATCGTTAGCCGAAAGGGGGAATAATGAAGGTTGTAGTCGAAAGTTTCACTTGAAACGTTTTGACCATTGATGTCCTCGATAAGAATAAAATAATAAAATAACAGCCGAGGAGTTTCCGCCAAAATTTTACTGCATGGGACACTACCCTCCTCAAAATTTGGATGATTATTCAGTTTTCATCAGCACGCTTGCTGCGCCCGCCTCTCTCGCACTCATATTTTCCCGGAATTAACAAATGGTCACAACCTCCTATTCACGGGCAGGGAAATCCATGCTCTCAATCAATCAAGTTTGTCATCCGCAGCCGACTTCCAAAAGGCATCCACCAATGGCGTTTTCCCGGCATCCTCAACCTGTCTCGGAGAAAAGAATTAAAAAGATGCTATAGCTAGACTGGCCCGTAACTCTGGAATTTTTACCTCGTGAAAGCCTTTGAAAAAATTTCGATCGCTTTCTCTTGCCACAGTGTCTAGCAATACTCGCTTGGTGAGATTCGGGTACAAAAGGCGACTACTGGCAAGAGATTTGAGGCAGTCGATTGCCGAATGCGGCTGCCACCACTTTCATTATGTCCTTCGACCACCGAAAACGGCAAGAAGCATTCATTTTGGTGATTGCGGCTGCTAGAAACAGCTACCGGCACCCGCATAATGACTGTGACTTTCGGTACAAAACGCTAGCTACCTCCCTCTCGATGGCCTCCGGATACTTGAACTCCTCGAAAGCCTTCGCTGTTTTCTGGAAACCGCCAGAACGTCCCAAGCTGCATTATCAGAAACGTCAGAGTCATACTCATTGTGGGCCTCAAGGTATGACAACCTCACTTTACACCACCTTAGTGAGCCAGATGTGCCCAAATCGAGCAGGATATGTGCAAACTGCTCAAATCGTGCTCAGGATGTGAGCACTACAATATACCTTGATTACTTTGGACAGCTGTGCTTTCATCGATTTCGTCATTCTCTCCATCGATGCAGCTGACAATTTTTCCATCCTTCACGTTCCTGAGCTCGCCGCACCCAAGCAACACCACACAGCTATCGCAACGGATCTTCCCATCTCGTGGCGGTCTGCCGCGTGGTCGCTT
>JAARMF010001813.1:24757-35164 GCA_022844705.1 Toxascaris leonina
GTGGGGGAAACACACGCCTCAAAACCTCCCATGAGCAATCCATCTCAACTTTAGCCAACATTTGCAATATGGACATTTGAAAATGGCGATGAAAGAAGAAAACGATCCAGAAGAACAGATGTGTAGCGCAAGTATCGTTGTTGTAAACGTGGTGGCATGGATTGCCTTTGGCTCGGTGCACTTGTAAAGAAGGGTGACCGCCAACGAACCTGCATTTGTTGCTGCTGCAGCTTGTGCTGAAGGAAGAGCTGTATGTGAAATTTGTTGAGGTGCTTTATGTCCAGCTGGTTTAACCACATATCGGCCTGCGATTGCTCACTTTCGTTCTTCTGCTGAGCACACTCGTGGCGCTTTGTCTGCTATAAATCAGCATAGAGTTACTTGCAGCAATGGATGCATGAAAAATTTCATTGATGGCTATGAGATTAAACTCTTCACACCATACCATATAATCACTTAGCTAACGCGATCAAAAGTGCGAATGATTGTGGTCTCTGAAGCAAATGTACCAATTTCATCGACTGATAATATTACGAAAGCTTTGACTGCATCAATGCAATTTGTCAATAGCGCGAAAGATTACGAGGACCTATAACGCAGTATACTAAGTGCACATTGGCAAAACATGTGCAAAAGAGGTAGTGAGAGTATGGGAGGGCAAGTGTATGAGGTAGCCCTCTATTAAGACGTGCGCCTTCCAGCCGATCGTCTCGGGAGAGGAAGTCACTACAAGTGATCCCAAAAATTGCTAAATAGTCAGTTTACTGATAATTCAAACATAACCAGCGGAATAAAAACCTGAATGGAAATTCCATAGATGAAAGAGAGTCAAACGAAACTAAACCAGCTCTTACTCCGCCCATCTGAACTGTGCACCGTACGGTTAACTGTTCAATTTCTTTTCGCAGCTTGCTGAGCAATTTTAGACAAAAGGTAACGGCCAGTGGTCTCAGATGAAACTGCACCTAGAATTAGGCTTTTATCAGTTTGAAATATATCTTCCACAGGGATGCTAGAAGTTGGGCGCCTGTGGGGAAGAAGGAATCGGAGCAAATCATTACAGAGATTGCGTATGCCTGATCATACCTGAGCCCTCTTTGCCGCCAGAATGACCTGCTGCTGATGTTTCAGCTGCTGTTGCGAACGATTCAGCTCTTTCTGTAGTTCTTCGATTTTCCTTTGTTGAAAGCGCAACATTTCCTCGTGTATCGAAAGTGTCGTCGCAGACAACCTATGCAACCAGTCCGATTTACAGAGGGGCTGCCAGCAAATATTCAAAGGTACAACGCCATACAGAACCTTAGGAAAAGCCCAAAGGAGGCTGCTGCTAGAAAAATCCGCATGTACATACAGTCACAGTGTACTTTTTCTGCCAGAATTATGGCAGCGGCAAAATTCAAAAGTCACATACGGAAATTGTTATGTGAACAAAAGGAACTATGAGAGGGGAGGGGGGAGGGGGGAGGGCGAGTAGAAGAGAAGGTATGGGTCTGCAGCCGACGGCGTCAACTGAACACCGCATATGTGGAACGAATCGTAAAGCAGAAGAATAGTCTAACACCAACTGTGTGTGAGCTCACCAACTACTGGAAACGAACCTTCACGAACTGCATTGAAGAAAGTACTAATAAGAACGGCCGCATAAATATGCAGTGCACTGATAGAGAAAATGAGCAGAAAGTGATCAAAATGACGTGGGAACGAATTTCTGCAATTTAAATGCGTGAATGGCTAAGATGCGCAACAAGGTGAGATGGTGCATGTCGGATTTGATTGTAACCTAAACCACATCACTCCTCTACTGCATTCACGAATCAATTTCACGCTATTGAACACTCACCACTACCATCCAAATATAACTACTGTCACCTCTGCATATAACTGCATTGAGAGTCTCAGAATGGGTCAGTCGAAAAACAACCTCCTATCGAAACATCAATCAAACACTGACAGGTGATTTTTGTCCATCAGTTAAAATCGTCAACTCCCTGACAAGGCGTAATTACAACTAAAATCATCACCTTCTCACGCTGCCATTCCATTCAGCAGCTAATCACTACCTAGTTGAAACATCACTACTTCAACACTGCTGGCAGCTCTCGTTTTACAAACCTTCAAAAGTCGCTTATATGCCTCATTCAGACTTTTTGCGCTAGTACCTCTTTTGAAAATACTTTGAAAGCCGAAATACCATTTTCAGAGGGAGGCCTAGCACGGTACTAAGCCAGCTGCCTCACTCCAAACTTCAGAGTGAAAAGAATTGATGCAACTTTCTATTACCTCAGCTCACTTCAGCATGAAGGTGTAAGGCTGAAAGCTGTCAGATGCAGAACGTCTACTGTGTTTAGCTGAATTTTGAACTGTGGTTACAAAAATTGAAAAAAAAAAATGCTGCTCCAAACTGCGTATTACTTATTCGGTGATGAAGGAGGGTGTTTAGTCGCTTCCTCTTGCCTCCCAACGACACAGAGGTGCGGTATTATCTCATACATAAGGAAGATGGTGTTATTTCACAGATTGACTTCCTTGATATTCATATACATTCTACGGATCTGACTAGTGTAACGGAAACCAAAGTGCCAGCACTGAATAAATGTATAAAGAAATATCAGTACTAGTAAAAAAATTTGCATAGCAAAGCACAGCGACAGCATACAGCAATCTTTCCTTTATTCGCTACTCCATCCTGTGATGCTTTAGGAGGCTTTCACTCCCAATATGCCTCAAACGCTGATGTCCCTTCTATCGCAGATTTGTCTGATAGGGCTCTAGAACTGAAACGTCAACAAAGAAATGACACTCGTTCTCGACCAGATGCCAGACTGCTCTGATTTGCGGAGCAAACGCAGCTACAGAGCAATGCCTCTTCGAAACAACACTGAGACCACGCATGCTTTGCTACTGTTTTATAAAAAACTCACAGTGCACTCGTGTCGTTGGGGTCGACATGGATAGTGTGTACGTCCTGCGATCGCGTGGAGCTATCCAGTTTAGTAGGTGGGGACGGTATGTTTGGGGAGCTGCCTGAGGCTGAATCGCCGGTTATTGGCGAGCATCCAGGCGCTGGCACAGCTGTCTGCATCGGTAAACACTTCGCACATTGCGTTTGAAGCGTCCCATCCTACATTTAGACAATTACTGCTTATTATCAACACATGTCCTTCTCAGTGCAAGGACATCTCGAAGCGCAGTGTACGACATACGCATATTGCACTCATTTTTCTGGACATCTTAGCGACTGGTGCATTTCTAGAACGAATTTATAGCCATGTGATCACATAATAACCGTCTCCCAGTTTTGTCGATATCAGATTAACAGTCACACTCGTACGGAATGTGCAGCCAAATTGCTTTCTGCGAAGAATGTGCAAAATTCAGAGAATCCCCACCCCCACCTTGGCTGCGAAAATCGGCTTGAAACTCAGAAATGTTGAGAGTTCTTTTCTTTCCTTTATACCTTGCTACTATTTTGCAAAGAGGACGCCACCATCGACCGCGTGATTTTAATTGTCATGGTGACTTTTTATGGTCCCACATGGGGACACTTTTTACACCATTGTTTGGCACTTTGTGTGGTAGCTATCGTTTATCCTATCTCAGCAAGATCTTTTGGAAAATTTCAACAAGCACCATCATTCGGCTTTATGTCCCAAAACTTATAGCGTCAGAATTTGCAAGCCATTGCGACGGTGTACATGGGAAGTTCTGAAATGCGCTTATGTGTCCCATTCCTCTGATGCTTATTCGGAGGTTAAAACATCTAGCATTAACATCTTTCAACTATTCTTTGGCTTACCTCTAAAGATTTACTACCGAAGAAACAGGCACACATAACTAGGGATATACCTAGATTACAGTCTCTGAAATGTCAAAATGCAACCCCTGTGTTTGAAATCCCTGCCTGCGAATCTGATGCTTCGTCTTCAGCATAATGCCTACTGGACCAACCGACCCCATACCCCATTAACTGGGATATCAATGAAGAACGACTTGTGCACCTGTCGTGACGGCTGCAGCTGATCGCCTACGCTCACAACATAATGTGTATAGTGGATCGAATCGTTGGCGCCACCAGGAGTGACGAAGCAAGGCTGTGACGAATTAACAGTTCCCGTTGGAAGCAACTGCCCCGAAGATAACTGCAAAGGCTGAGCAAGCATTTGGATAGACTGCGTCGGAACGAGCTGTGTTTGATTAGCAGGAACAAGCTGCGTGTCTGTCTGTGTATTGCCAAACTGTGTTGATTGCATCGCACCCAAAACCGTCCCGCCACATGACTGGACGTTTGGTGACACCGGCTCCGCGGAGCAACATGTTGCACGCGTCAGCTGAATACCACATGGCTGTAGCTGCGGGCATGCGAGAACATGCTGAGTGCTGCATTGCTGAGCATCATCGACAGCTGCCGGCGATCCATTTTGCTTATTCGATTCTCCCGATGAAGTCGACTGCACCAAAGTGAACTGAAAATGTGCACTGGAAGGCACGTGCGAAACTCACTCTTGAAGCAGTCGGATATTGCCTAAAAGAAGTGGCCTGTGTTTCGAAATGCATGCGCCGAGCAAAAATCACTTGTACACGTTTAATATGAATCCAAGGTGGTCCAATAAATACAGATGGCGAGAAGCAAAAAACTTGAGAGGAAAACCATACGAATCTCTCGGCAAGAAACCGATGGAATAAACAATTAAAAACTCGGAAAAATCATTTACAATTCCGTTCCCTCCTCTCTCTCCGTCTGAAGAAAAAAAAAAGAAGAAAAAACACTGCAACACCTAAACGTATGGGCGGGCAACCTTCCTCCGTTTTTAAATTCTTGAAAGATGCTGCTTAGCACCTGTCGGAAAAAGAACATCTAGTTTTAACCATTAAAATTTGGACGTTTCTTGAAAATACGAGACCATCTCGAGCTCTTTTTACAAACTTTGTTTTTCTGTTTATAGATCTCATATTTTATGCTTCATCTGAGCCCCTCTGCAAGCAGCATAAAGTTGAGGCCCATACATAGTTCCATTAAATGCTTCACGTCATGAAAACACGACAACAATATTGGCATAAAGAATGAACAATGTTGACTGTTGGTCCCAGCTCAAACTTTTCTTTGAGGGTTACCGCTGCCACAATAATTTTAGGACGACTGTATGAAGATGCATACAGCTCGAGGCCATATTAACAAAGCCTATCTCTGCTGATGTGAGATCAGGTAAACTGCATGAGGACTCGCATTAGTTTTCCTTTAAGACGTTACCAGCGAATATGTGGAACGTTTTACTAATTGTTCCGGATGGTTCATCAGCAGCAGTTGAACACGATTATGTGTTGTCGAATCAGCACCGCCTCATAAGTGGGCCACCCTTTCATCCAAAAATTAAAAATATATTCTGCTTAAATAGAGAAAATCTTTGAGAGTATCGTGAAAGAAAACGAAATTCGCTTGTGATTGCACGGCCTTCTTCATTGGAAGCTCTCGTTCGAGATGCCAGCTTGAGCGGCATTCGAATGATATCAATTGACTTAGAACACACTACCCACGTAAACTGCATTTGAACAGAAACCTAAATGCGAAGTAAAATAACGGCTTTCAAAACAGAACTTCACCTAAAGAAGCGACCGCGAGAAATAACAGCCTGTCTTTCTATTCAGGTATGTGTAGCAGATACAGTAAAAATGCCACCTGGTGTTAGTTTGCAATACTTGGTATGTAACGTGGGATATTCGCTTTAGAGCTACATTGTGATTAGTGAGCGTTTCTTTTAGTGGTCTCAAGTTTATTACTGTGAGCAGTGATCGCCGAAATGACCGGCTAACTGCATCCGAATGGATAATTGCATGTATTCCTAGCCATCGGCTGTTTTATTGATATTACATTCGCGTATCGTTGTATATTCCTTCCATCAATGATCTCTCGCCTCAATTACGAAAACCGCACGACGGCAAAAGTTGCAAAGTTAGTAAGCAGCATGACATACCTGACCACCAGAGCCGAGCTGTGCAAAGCTGAATGTGGGTTCGGTTTGCACAGACGTTGCTGCTTGGTCGGCAAGTTCTGTGCGCTCGGTTCCTTCATAGTGTCCTATCGCTGTCCCAACAGCTTGGGTATCACATGGGCAATCCGAAGACACACGACAACACTGTACACTGCTTGGCACTGTAGCCATTGCCACAAGTGAGCCAGTCGAATCAACCAACTGTAAGCGAAACTTTGTTCGGATGGCCATTTGCACTCATCAACAACTTGCCCACAAAGCAATCCACCCTCCCCTTCTCGCGCTCGCGTACATAGATGACATACAGTTTATCAGTATCTACACTTCTCTGATTTTCTTTCCAATTTCAGCAAATTGGTGTAAGCTGAAATCATATAAACCGCAACGACTAAAGGTCCCGAGTAAACGCATACCTGCGCGCTACTTATGACAAATGTATCACGATGTAAAATAGGCCTTCCTGATCCTTCGTGAGCACCTTACACGGCTAGCTATGCATGTTTCTTGCACCTGGACGAAAACATGAGCAGAATCTGCTGATCAAGATTGTGTTACCGATGGCATTTCGCTGTATGGGTGGAGTTGGCTGCTACAACAATAAGTTTCTTTAAAACGAACGGAGGAATTTCTACTCACAGTACATATGAAAAGCCTAAAAATCTTTGTTAAGCACTGCTTCCCAAAGGCAAACATTACACATCGCAGATGTGAGCTACAGTGTGGCGCATCAGCACACCAAGATTCAAGAGCTGCAGATCGCTTCAGGCCGTGACATTTGTTAACAGCATCAACGCGGAATAAAAATACTGTTTCTTTATTTAATAAAATAGAATATTAATTTTCCTTTCCCTCTCCCGTCAACCTCAACCATTCGGTCCCCCTCCACTGCTTCCTCCTTCAGGCCACAATACGCAAAGAAACGTGAAAAGCTACGAACATAACAAATCGAGGCTTGCAAAAGAGAAGCTACGAATATTCTTCACGGTGGCAGCAGTCACGTATTTTCACTATTCACCTCCAGGCGAATTTGAATTGTTTTATAAGACAGACCCTGAGCACATAAAGACATACGTAATGCTTGATTATCGTTGAGATGGAATCTGTCTTTGTAGCTATAAAATATTAATAAAATGCGATCCTAATCCTTTCAGTCAACACTTCCTAGTAAAATCATCTTAGAAAAAGATTGAAGCACTTCACCGATTTTTCTCAACCCCTTACATTTCAGCTATTTGAAATCCATACACTAGCTCATTCTCTAATAAACCACACACGCAAGCTATCAATTCCAGAGATTGCACACAAATCAGCAGATCAAATGTACGACAATACAAATTGCTCAAACCAGTGAAAACCTACGTGAAGCAGTTGCTGATGTTGCGAGACTGCAGGCACATGCAACACCAACGGCTGCAGTTGCGTCATCTGCTGCGGAGCTTGAGCGAAGTTCTGTTGAATATAGTCGTTGATAACGTTGCTGATCGGGGGGAGACGCTTTGCAGCAAACGACCATTCGGACGCCGGTGATGTCGTTGAAAAGATATCATGAACAGCGTCATCGGCATTCGCTCCCAAGATGGCCTCCTCAAACGGCTTGAGCCGCTCCACAAGTTGCGGCTTGGCTCCCGAAACCGGTAGTTGCCTTTTTTTGCATTCGTTTTTGAGATCCTGTACTCGGTAATCGGAAAGCTTTAACTTGGGTCTGTCTCGCTCTGAATATGCAGTGCTTGATGGTCGCCCAACAACAGGAGGGGACGTTTCATTAGTTGTGGGACCAGTCGCCGAGCTTTGGCAGCATAGTTCAACAACGGGTTGCTCGCACACGAGCGTTCTTGAATCAGCATCAAATGTGCATTCACTGTTCGCATGCGCACTGCCTGTGAGTTGCACAGCGCATGGCGAAGTCTCCGACAATGAGCAGGCCTCACTGGGTGAGACCCGCAGTTGGTCTTCTTGTACACTCGGAAAACGAATCTCCTCATTAGGGGCCTAAAAAACTTCCACTGTTCACTACCAATCCTACGATCAGCAATGAAATATTAAAAAAAATGAGCGCATTAAGCCATCTTTTCAAAAATCGCAATCCCTCTACCAATATATAAAGCTAGAGCATACCGTGTCCCAAATTCCCTTTAGTGTTTCAATCAGTGCGAAATAAAACACCATTGCTCGTTGCGAAAATGCAAAACACTAAGGATCATAAACGCGTTCGAAGCCGAATTATGTCCTAATGGGGCTTGCTTGATCTATTTAACAACATTCATTAGGTACGTTGCCGATGGGCCCATAGACTCATACCCGAAGGTCTGGCCTGCTGGGTGTACCTCATTCCTATAAGATGCAAATATGCCCGGTCTACGCCAACCACATCTCATCCTTGATCCTCACCAATATTCCTCTCTTGCAGCTAAACATCCCGTCGACCACAGATTTATGTCGAGAGAGCGCAGCGCCGCTGCTATGCTACCTCAGCGAGCAACTAAAAATACCTGTGAGGTGTTTCCACGGGCATCCTCCACTTCTTTTTGCCATTGCAAGAACAGCCGCTGCTGCTGGAGTAGGAGATCATAACTGCTTTGCACCTGCGTCGATTCGTCATCCTGCAACGTGAGTGACTTCACTAATTCTTCATTCAGCTATGCCACATCTCCCCACCGCGCTTGCAGCAGACCGATTCATCTAAGCCAAACGATATAGAGAATATTCGAAACATAAAGAAAAGAGTTGCAAATAAGCAGAATCGAGTAAGTTACGACCCTTCCACAACTTGTAAGGAAAATTCAATTAAAATGTACAAACTGTTTCCCTTTTTTGCCCTTTTCGGTCCATTACTGGAACGACGGATAAGAGTGGCGAACAATTCTAAAAGTGATAATTTCGCGAGATGAGAGCACTTTAGTTAAAAAAGAAAATACTTCAGGTTGTTCACAACAGTGAGTGAGCAACGTCGGTGATAGAGAGTTAAATAACTTTGGGGAAAAAACAATTCCAACAGAGCCACCAGCGATAAAGTCGAGCAAACGTGTAAAACGAAACCCGACATTCTTCAACACTTGATTACGTACTGAGCGGATCTTGACGGAAAACACGGTCTACACACAACATTTATAGTGACCATTTTATGCGTGATTCTGATCACCGCTAGATTTTCTTAACCATTTCCCATGTGCTTCTTTACTTTTAAAACTATCTAGATAGCGCGTCATTTGCACCACCAGCATTTGGACACCTAGTTTTTCAGAGTGAATATTGCACGCTTGAAGCCGACTGTTCAGTCCCTCAGACACAACAATCGGAAATGAAGAGACATGTAAATCGCTTACTCGGAAATTAAAGTCTCCGCTTTCCAAAAAACCACCCAGTCAAGCAGGGAAGCCTGATGCGCAAAGCGAAGCTAACAAGCAAGCAAACATAGTTGGAATATGGAGTGAACACTTCACATTAATTCTTTTAATTGCGAGCAATTCGGAAATTCACCACTAGCTGGCGTTCACAAATGGGCACCGATCAGAATTGCAACTTTTTCGTCAACCCCACTCCACCCGATATGAAATGACTACGAGCAGTTTCTAAATCATTACGTCCAGCACACTGCACATCTACGCTCCTGAACCTTCTACTTCTGCAACCAGCGCCTAAAGTCACATTAGCACTCCCATTACCTGCGAAGCGTCAAGCGTCACCTGCTCTCGAATTCTTTGTCTGCGTGCGCAGACAACTACGACAGCCTTTCCTAAATTACTGTAGGAACAAACAAAACAGTGCGCACTTCTCATATACTTATTCTGAATGGATAAGGGAGCGACCGAGTTTATAAAATGCATACTGACATTTAATCCTGCCACACCAAAACTGCGACTGGCCAACTGTCGGGCGGAGCAGTTTTGCGATGTTCGGCATGGCCTATCATCAACCGCAATAATGCTGTACGGATGTGTGCTCCATCGCCTTTGTTACAAATAGTTGTGCATTCGGCTGATACGGCCAAGAGACTTTGATTTTTGGAAGTGCCGTGAATGTATACCTGCCACATCTATAGTGTGTATGAAAGAAAGCATGAGGAAGGAAGGATGCGTCATGACACAGTTTACATCTCCGCTGTTTCTGGCCCGTCTTCCGAAGATTTGGGATGAAGTAAACCTTCATAATGGAAAGAACTGAGCAGGGAAAACGGAAGAGGGAAGTGGGAGGGGCAAAGCCATATTAGCCGCCAAAATAAAACGTTTACCCATTCTTAGGGTGGGAAAAAGGAATGAAAGGAAGGGGAACAAAGAACCGAAGAATTGGCCCCTTCATTACTTCAGACTCTTAAGGGGCTTTCCCTATATTGAGAAATTTCATTGAGCTTAACATAAAAAGCACAAAGGTAAGGAGATTTAGGTCGTTACTCCTCAAATGTATCTACGATCGTTCATTGTTC
>JAARMF010001814.1:18779-31324 GCA_022844705.1 Toxascaris leonina
AGAGAGTTCGTGTATTCGATGCCACTAAGGATACAAAATGTGTTATATCTACCATAGTGACACCATCGTGGCATCCAACCGCGAACCGCAATCCCTGTTCTGATGGTGGAAATAATAGATATGTCTCAGTACGGTAACCACCACCGCCTCCCATCACTTTCGGCAGAAACAGTGGATTTGACACGCCGAAAAGCAGTGGACCGCAACCATTGCCTTAGTTCATCTGGCTTACCCATCATTGTTTCAAGTTTAGCCAACGTTCGGTTCCGTATCCCTGTGGAAGAGGAACTTTAACGACCAAAACGCATAATCGAGATACATGGGAGCAAAGACAGGGCGTTTCAGCTCGACTCCAGCCGAACAAGTAGAGTCGACCTCCGAACATACACATGAAGGATGATGACGCAGTGCGCGCTTTTTGCAGGACCGTTTGCCAGCTTGACTTGCATAGTATTTAAAAAACAATGAATAACTGTCTCATATGCTTTCCCTATATGATGAACCTGTTGCATGATCCCGCGAAATGAAGGGTTCCTTACTTCTGGCCTCGCCTTTGCCACATGTCTATGACATTGCACTGCCCGTTACCCATCTAAAAGACGACAATGAAAAAAATAGAGTTTACCACACCGTTCTGTGTTAGAATCCTTAACAGCCAATTTCGTCATCACAACTTTCGTTGTTGGCCAAGCGCAAACGTATGAGCATGAGGAAATATGCACATGCAGCGAAAAACGTGCAAAAAAGCGCACCTGTGAAATAGAAAGACAGGTAAAACAACAGCTTCGGAAATGCTAAGCACTGCATAAAAATTTGAGCAACATTCCCAGCAACACAGACGCAAGCAAAGACACTCGCAAATGCAAACGGTTCTTAACGACTGGACCAAATAAACGCAAATAAACATTTCGTTGCGGCGACGTCCTTATACAGTTAAAAAATCGATTAACGGATATCATTGTCTTTGCATACATTGAGTAGCAAACAACTTTGAAGTAGTCCGATATGGAAAGATGAATATTATCTATAAAACTGGCATAGACTGCTTCTAACTGAAACCAGACCTTCAAAGAGTCGTTTCAGTGACACTCCGTGAAAGCTTTTGACTGACTGCTTCCGATCACACAAAATGCCCAGAA
The DNA here is from genome assembly GCA_022844705.1 of Toxascaris leonina. Classification (NCBI taxonomy): domain Eukaryota; kingdom Metazoa; phylum Nematoda; class Chromadorea; order Rhabditida; family Ascarididae; genus Toxascaris; species Toxascaris leonina. The sequence goes on from JAARMF010001814.1 coordinate 19,919, forward strand.
ATACGAATCTTTGCCTTGCACTTCACAAGCAATATAAATCTTAGCGAGCGAATTGAGAACGAAATGAAAAATTTATCACAACATCGAGTGTGCCAAATCAAATGTAAAAGATGAGCAAAATCCCGTCATATAAACTGCTACCTCACCTGGCAAGCAAAGCTCTTCTACCAGCAAATGAATGACAGCCCTATTAGTTCACCTTTGATGCATACTTCGACAAGCTCCAAACGCCTCGTTGGAGAGGGAAGAGAGATAGTAGGGAAGGATGTGGGTGCACAAAGCTTGCGGAGGACTCGGGTACGGATGGAAAAAAATGCGGGAAATATTAAAAGGTTACGTTTAGAAGCAGCTAAACAGCGTCAAGAATCACAACATTAGCTCAACTTCGCAAGGAAAGGCAAGTAGGCCAAAATTTTCATTCTTATGGTTGGCACAGATCGGAGAGTTGGATCATGCGAGAGCGCAAGATCCAAACAGCGATGCAAAAAATTCCTCGAACTTGGAATAAGGTGGAGGGGAATGGAGTTGAAAGGAGGTGGACGGAAGTCTACCCTCTATAACCTTATCAAATCTTTCCACACTACTCGCTCAGTGCACAACTAATACCAGTTTAACAAATTCTCCTTACATTACGAGCAATTTATCTTAGACAGAAAAGCACTTCATTATAGGGCGATATTTGCTGTCAATCGTGCTGCAGATTTCTGCGAACATCAAGGAGAAAACTATGAAATGAGTGCACTGGGATAAGGAAGTATTTGTATAGACCACATAACGACAGTAACAAAGTTACCAATTGTAAGTCTTTCATCAATCCTCATGTCAAAACTTTTTAGTCCGCTAGTTTAACAAACAAAACGTGCAACTGCTTTTTCTCATCCGCTTTTTTTCACTTCATTAACCCAAAACCTCAAAAAATCAAAGAATATGACAGATAGAGGAGGAGGAACGATTGACGAAAAAGAATCACAACTCGAGCAACAAGGCACGCGCATTCATTTCCTTATTTCGCCAACAAGCGATATCACCCCCGTAGCGAACCCATCGGGCAGCGCGCATATAACACTCAACGGGCAGCCAGCAGACACCCGACTGCCAGACCGAGAGACGAACAAAAAAACTTGACGGATGCAGACGGCAAACGCGGTGGAATGCACGTGGCCTTTGTGCCTTCTCGCACTCTTCGTTTCAGCACTTTTTTAGCACTCATTTCACAGAGTCTGCTCTATCACCTGAGCACAACCATCACCACTCAAACATCGCCCTCCACCCCTTATCGCCTCCCTTCATGCACCTTTCGCTCTATGCACGCCCAGAACGGTGTCGAAATTGGCTGCACGGAAGGAAAGCCACCCATAAATTAGAGGAGAACCGTTCAAAATACCTGTTTATATTTCCTCAAAACGTCTTTCCCTCCTCCTACCAAAGAAGAAACTGGAAGAAACTCCAGATGGAAAAGGATTCAGATGGGGTGAGAAGTTGAAAAATATTAGGAGAAGAGCACCTATCTATAAGTGCACGAAGTTCGCAAAGCCATTAGCTATGAGCGCCCACGCAGATGTGACGCTTTCCAAATGAGCACCCCTAAACGCGGCGAGTGATCCGATACACAGCGCTTACTCCGAGCATCAAATCAGTGCAATATCGAACACCGCACCCACCTCCCATCTTCGTCGCTTCGTTAAACAGAAACGACACATCTGTTCGTTGCCTACCCTTCTTCAGCAAACGTCTTAGAAATACCTTTAGCGTCACCAACAACTCAGATCCTAGAAAAGATCAATCAGCGGCTTGAAATCGCTCAAACCAAACTTTTAACGGCGATCGATATTCGCCAACGTCACACAAAGTCCCCATCCCGTAAATAAAATTCAGCTAATTCTACATCAAAATTCCTTATCACTTAAATACCACGAAGGTGATCGCATCTACGCACAATGGTTACGGGACTTAAGAATGGTGACAACATCTGACTGACAGCGATCGTGATATTGACACAGTTGTCTTGGTGCAGCTCCATGAAACACTTCGCTCTTCAATTCACTTTTGCGCACTTTGCAAATTTGCATTTGTAAGGGAAATTATGCGAATGTCATGTATATGCGCCTGTGTTCCTCTGACCTATTGAACTAACTCATCAACTCCAAGATAGATTACAGACGCTTAAAAGCGCCTGAAAACCACCATCTCACATTCAGTCCCACTTTCACTTTAACATTGGTTGGACCAACTTTTGCAGCAAATTTTGCGGGGGTGGGTCGAATCGCTTGAAATGTGGGTGTAGTGATGATCATATTCTGTTATTTGTTGGCAAAATATGGAAGTTGCTCACCTTATGGGCAGCATTGTACAAGCCCATACCATGCCATTTTGTCTGATGCAATTCCACACATGCCGTCTGAATGTTTCGCTGGAGAAAATGCAAATATTCAAACATTTACATCAGCAATTAGCGTCCCTTGAGGCATTATTCAGCACTTTTCAGGGTGGAGACCGTTTGCGCATTCTGCGAACGCTTATCGACTCTGTCTTTCATTTGGTTGCCACCGACCGTCAAAGTATGAATCAGAGGTGTGTGCGTGATGTTTCACTGGATAGCTGGAGTAGATATTCACCTTCAACGAGTTCGTATGCCTAAATATATAGAGAAGCACGACATATCTATATAACATTTTTGCGTGATACAATGTTAATAATATTAAACAAGAGAGAGGAAGTTGAATTTTACAGATATTTTCAATATCCTGTATAGAGAAATTGCAGAAGAAGAAACGAATTCCCGAAATACGGCACACTTCGCTTTAGTGATTTTTTTCACCACATTTATTAGCCTGATCCGACACATGAAATATGAGCTAAAAATCGAATATTGATAAGAATGCGTCTGGTGTAATAACCGACCGTTGCAAAACATGAACGAGCTTTCTAGCTCGATGTCTCGATGATGGCTTTGTGAAGGGGAGTGGGGCAGTTGTACGCGGAGCATTCAATAAACAGAGCTTCGTCCGCAATGAACATAATGCACTTCAGTTTTGCAAGATACCACTCATATGAACAGTTAAAAACGATTTCCCCTCACCTGAAAATCACTCCTTTCAATATCTCCCATGCCATTGGGCAATGTCACTTTGGCAATGTTTCTCTATTATTACGTAATTTGTACAAAATGAATGCATATTAAAATATGGCTCACCAATAGTATTTGCGCATTTATAACCCCATTCCGCATTTGTGTTTACCTCTTCGCTGAGGAAACAATGAAAGAAAACATAGCAACGTGATGTCTCGTGATATTTAAATATAATGGCACAACTGACGGCAGAACTCAATGAACAACGCCAACCAAAATTGGAATATAAGAACCGCAGAGGTAAAACTATAACTTCGGAGGGCTTTCAATCAAACAACGAAAACAAAATCGGTCACAATATAAGGATAGACCGACATCGCTGGCATGAATGGGAAGAGAGCGAGACGGAGCAGAAACATGAAAGGCTCACTGCCTACGAATGAGTCGCCAGTTCGCCGCACTACGTGCACTTGTGCACTTATCAGGGCTCAGCGTTGCCCGAATCGATTTCCCTCTTCTCCATATGCGGAAACCCAACAGAAGCAACTCGGTGTAGGCATTTCTGCGATGAATCACACTCGCTTACTGCAAATTCACACGGCTACGATTTGGTCTCTAATCCCTAACCCCATCAAACAACTACCCACCCTCAAACTTCAAGCACACTACCCCTCCCCCCCGCCTCAGATAGTATATTCCCTCCATGATCACCCGCCTCGCCCACAGCTAATGAACTACAGGGATCGATTGCGTAATGAAATGCAAGTTTATTGCATCATCTTTTGCTACTATCCGCTAATGCACGAAAATAACCTAAAATTCTCAATATTGAAAAAGGTTATTCGCCAATCGCTTCATCACAAAGAAGCAGGACCTGCCCACTCTCCAGGACGGCTTTGGCCGACAGCCAAATCAGCAAGCATGCAGTATGTCTTTTTGCACGCACTCACCTTTTTTACGTCGCACTTTCTATGGACGTGACCCGGCAGCGTTGCGACGTGCTTGTCCACGGAATCCACGTCACTGCCATAGCATCGCGAGTGGGTATGTCGGCTGAGTGCAGGAGCACTCTCTCCCTTTCCCAAACGCCAACAACCCTTCTGTTCGTTACCGTAGAAGATGGAAGAAAATGTTGTGAATGTTCGACTCACTGCGTATATCAGTCACAGCCTATTACCTGCTCAACAAATAATTGCGGTATACGCTTCACTCTTCATTCAACACAAACAGGTGTGACCATTGGTATGAAATGCAGTTCCGAGCTTCAAGCAATAAGGACTAAAAGGAAGCGAATGAACAACTAAATGGGCACAGTGGGCTTATTTCCGCAGATTCAAAATGTAGATACATGAAACACATCTACAGTGTCTCGTACGCTCCAACAACGTCGGCAAAAAAATGTCACCCCCCATCCCGTCTCACTGCAGGAAGTCAGCAGGCGAAATTCAAAAAACGCGCGCATGTACTGTTGCTGCAAAGCAAAAAGATTATTCCCAAGAGTGAACGCGATAAACAAGGATCAAGTACTGAACAAAACAGTTGAAAAGCGGAACTGCGATGCCGCCACGCTTAGCCAAAGACTGTTGCTGAGACTATTTCTCTTGTAGACATATAAAGCAAATGTGCTTTTGGATCCATCTCAGCTGTTACTGCGCTAATATAACGAGTGCAACCAAAATACAGTGAATATCTTTGGAGAGGATAAGGTTCAGGAAGCTGATGTCAAGCACCCGCAATTTTTTCTGTTCACTGGAAAAGAACCCGGAGAAATGGAAGATCCTGTCGAACCATTAAAAAGCCCTCGTTAGCTTCACAATTGCAAAATAATTACAGCATTTAGAGATAACCGATTTTATACAAATTCGCTCCAATCAACACTGATTTCTCTATCAATCTGTCGCACCTCTAAGAAGCCCTAAGTCGATGACAGCAATTCCTTTGATATAAAATGAGGAAAAACACTGACAATAAACGAAAAATCGAACTTGGCTATTTCTTTCATATAACTAAGACAATAATTTTGCAAAGAAAGCATGACACGGATATTTTGAAACAACTTGAACGGCACGATGGAACAGTAAACTGGACTGCGAATGCGACATTAAAACCTGTAATAGACGCAGCGCCTTTTGATTCCATCAAGTGCCAGGAAAATCAACTGGAGACGAGAGATAATAGTGGAACACCATCGACAGACAGTGTCAACCATCTTTCGAATCATTTCGGCAGTTCCATATTCCTTTATTCAACATTTCAAATGACATCATCCAAACACCATTCAACAGTTACAACATTTCACTTTAACAGTACAACACAGAAAATTTGCAGAAGGAAGATGGAGATGAGGAGGAGGAACTCACATTAGTAAGATTCAAGTCAAGAACCTGTGATAGAACAACAACACATTGTTTGTGCACTTCAACCTAAATCATATCGAACGGAACTAATATATGGACTCGAGTCTGCAAAAACTTTTAACGCTTCTCCTCAGTTCAAGCAAATTGTTAAGCTGGCAGCACCTACAGGAACACTTTGCCGAGGAAAGAATGAACGAGATAAAAACACAATCTTTCAAAAAACAACAAACAACTGACAGGCTCAAACTCAGGAAATACAAGAAGTCACGAATGAAGAGAAATTCGCTGCATAAAATATGAAAAAACAAAGATATTCGACGCAAAGACAATGCAATGGTCAAGATCGCTAGCTTTGCATAGCGGGCCTGACGTGAATACTTAAGGAGTGTTGACAGACTGAACTCGTTCATATCGAGAACGCTTCTCACCAAATTAGTGTTGACCCAAAAAAAGAACTTCATAAAAATCCACGACGATACTTCATTTGCTATGAATGGCTGGTCCTTTCATACAACCCAGAAGTTCTGCAAAATTTCGCAAGATCCCTGTTCCTTGAGCAGTTGCGATTTCACCTAAAGTACTGTTGGGACATCCTTCCGGAATCAGAGATTATCCCTGTGAAAATTCTGGATCCGCAACAAAGTTTTACTGCTCCCAGCAGGTTTCTGCGCATCCCTCTGTCGCTATCCAGACTATTCGCACTGATAACGCAATCTTTTATGCAATACGCACTATGCAGTGAAACATAAGGATGTAGCCTTGCACCGACCAACGCAAATATTAAACATATTACGCGAAATGCATACAAACAACGCTGTACCATTAAACTCCGCTACTTCAGTGGAACGTTCCTTTCTAATTCACATACTCATATTTATCAACGCCGCACATCAGCAATACATCCACAGATTCACAGGCTCACGGGAAATCACGAAGACAAGCCTTGTAAGTATATCGAAGAGTGCACCAACAATGAGTTTATGACTATGAGGGCTCGAAAACAATTACTATGCTGTTTTTGTGAATAGTTGCACGAGAACAACACTCCAGCTTTCTCAACTGGCACTCAGCAGCAGTCGGCCGCATTGCCATCGAGCGCGTACACCTCCTTGTGAGGCGCCTCTTTGCGCCTTCTCTCAAATGCCTTCCGCATTGACGGCTTTATCCTTTCGAAAGGCCTCTCTGTCCCAACTTGTCGGATTATCTTATCTGTCAATCCTTTGAAGATCAGCCAATCCTCAAGCGTTACATTTGCCACTTCTGTTGCAAAGTTCGAATCTGGCGTATCCAAAATCTGTTTCAACGATGGATTCTCCTAAAATGAACTGAATCACATAAATCCATAAGTTTTTTCATCATTCATTCGACCTCTGTCCAAACCATTCTTTCCCCATCTCTCTCCTCCTCCCTTCCCCTTGGCCCACCATGCTTACGGTGGGATATCTGATTTCATAAGTGCGCCCATTGAATTGCTCAGCATGTTAGTTGACCTGCTGAATTGAAAGTTTTTTGCAACGACCGCAGTATCCCGCCGCCTCGCAATAACTAGACTACCCCCAGCACTTCTATGCACGAGCCCAGCACTTAAACACCTATACACAACGCCCTCATGAACGCAGCTAGTCGCATGCATGAAGTATTCTGTGATGTATAAGATGAGCGGCGGACCATTTTAAATTGAGGTCGCTTCGGGTTAGGCGTAGTGTACGCTCCCGTTCTGCGCAGAAAGTCATGTCGCACCATAATCTCCTCTAACGGCATATCGACCCATCGTTCACATATACCAAATTCGCTCTCCTCAATGCACATATGGAAGTTGATGTATTCGTATTTCGACTCCAATTCTTCTATATTACCAAGCAGTATTTGTGGAATGTTCGCAACCATCCTCGAGATCTTCAAACACATTTGAATCGTTACAAAGATGTCTAGTAAGCCCTTCCCTCGATACCCTATTAGTTCATCAACTGTTAGATTTCTTAGGCGCACACCTCTGTCCATTCCCTTCCTCCTCCCCTTTCCACATCTGTGATGTGCGCTAAACTACCTGTTGGCGCGAGCAAAATTAATGCACCAATTTTTTATTTCAAGATTGGACGTTTTTTCCGCATAACCTAACAGATGTTAGAGTGAACGCGGCTTAATAAATATAGCTAAATTCGTTATCTCGAGGATTACGACGCTCTCGTTGACAATGATGGAGTGAACCCTCCTTCCTCTTCCTTATGTGAGGCCATAACATGCGGAATTGCACGAAAGCTGCTGAATTTATAGGCCAGCCAAAGTACAATGCAAACTTCGCCCAGAGTGAGTGTGCTCCGAGAATAGCCTTCGATTCACTTCTAGAAGGCGAAGATGAAAAACGTTCACCTTAAACTGAAAAAAACGACAAAACTCGCTTTACTGTGTTATAGCTGAATAAATATAATAATCGAAGAAAACGACCGGCAACTTTATAAGAGAACTCAGTGATCGAAATCAAAGTCAAGACAACATCAAGCCGTAAGGACAATACCTGCCTTCGAGAGAAGAAACCTGAGAGATTCTCGGCGATCACACCCATACATTTGGGAGTGCTGGCAAAAAGAAGCGCAGGGCATTTACGCACTGTTCTGCCGAGAGCGTGACCTAGCACACTGCATCCGAGCACCACATTCAGGCGTCCCTGCACCGTCTCTAGTTCAACATTCAGCAATTCATCTGTATATCTGAAAATTGCAAGAGTAAATAGCAAAACAGCCAAAGCTAGCCCTCGACGATGCTTCTGCAGCAAGACTGAGATCAGCTAACTGGGCTCTCTTCACTGCACTTAAAGAGATGCTATCCAAACTATTGATAGCAACCAGCCCATGGATGTGAAAGAAAATGCCGCCTGTTCGTGCCCAAAACAACAGAAGCACAGAAGACGACATCAGTTAGAGTGAATTATCTGACACAGTACCAAAGTGTCAAAACTCGCGATGAAGGGGGGCAAAATGAGCGCAGGCGCAGTGTCGACGAAAAAAATGCACTATCAAAGCAAAGCAGCACTCATGACGGCCTACCGGAAACTTGGACGGCAGTCACAAGTGCTCAATTTATGGTTGACTATTGACAAATGGAACTAGCGAGATATTTGGAACTGCCGCGGGAAACTCTACCAGAAGCGACACTGCTAGAACGAAATGGACCGATTATCGCCTGAGGGTAAACAAGCGCGTGCGAAACGCGCGAGGAAGAAAGGATATAGCGACAAGGCGAACACCAAAAAGTAAACTGTTTCTCGACGAATTGCTAATTCGATCGTGGAAGTTTATAACGCCTGAAATTATTAGCAGCTTTCTACAATGCCAATGTCCTCCCCTCGACCGAGCCGTGAACAAAGAAAAGCATAATAGACGCGTAGCTTTCTCCATTAACTACTCTAGACTAGTTCGTTTTTAGAGAATCGTTGCCAATGGAAAGTGCAGTGCAATTTTAACTTAAATCTCTAAGAACTTTGCATGAACTCCACGGCAATTACTGAGTGCTTGCTGGGGGACGTATAACAGACAACCATTTATCGCACCTCGTGGGAAATGTTTTTTAATCGGATACCTCAGACTATGGAAATAATTATAGGCTCACCCCTGTGCTGTGATTGGTGGTTTCAATCCCCACAAAGTACCACGCATCTCAACTAACAGCTGTATTCTCGTTTTGGCGCTCATCATCCGCATGTGTTGGTTCGTTACCGCCTGAGCGGCAACGATGTTAGCTATGACCTCAGCGACCAATTCCTTGGCTATGATTTTAGTGGCCAATTTGTTAGCTAGGATTCTAGTGGCCACTTCGTTAGCCATTGTCTTAGTGGCCACTTCGTCAACCATTGTCTCAGTGATCACTTCGCTCCCCGTCGCCTTAGTGACCACTTCGTTAGCCACCATCTTAATAACCATTCCGTTAGAAATGATTTTAATGACCACTTCGTTAGCCATTGCCTTACTGACCACTTCGTTAGCTACGTTCGCCTACCTCTTCCTCTAACCGGTAAACGCCTTTGTTGCCACTGATGAAATTGTATACTTAAAGTGAGCGCGCTGTCGAACAGTAGGACCGTAATTTCAGTTTAATAGCTCAAAACGTTACGCAAAAATGTATTCAATTGCGTTCCCCCTTGAATGCATTACGCAGCCGCACTCGCGTCCAATCGCAAGCAAGCTTCCACTGCTGAGAACGCATCTTATAGGGGTGTCCTCCAACAGAAATTCGCTCGTGTGAAACAAAGATTCTTCCCTTAGCCAATCGTAAATTACTTTTGTTTACAAAACGACGCACACATTCTCATAATGCAACACCGTCAATGTACATTTCTAAGCGGAGCTCACTAGTGACAAGTATATCGTTTCATCCACTGAATCCATGTTTGGAGGTAATGATGCAGTTCTGCCTTCCTTCGATCACTGAAGTAAATTTGTGTGTGACGATGTGGTCTTTGATGTGAACAGTACCCAAGGCGAGATGCCAGCATGGTTTCCAGGGAAATGTGCGACGTCACTAGCATGGTCGTCAACAACATTTTCTCACTATTGTTTCCATTACATTTTGGCCTTACCTTACATTTTGAAATATGCACTGGCTATAGCTGTATTGAAAAAGACTCGAAAACCTAAGCTGTTGATGTGGACCAACCAACGTAACCAGTACTGCATGCACTATGATGGAATTTATAATCAACGACAATCTTATTAACCATTTCGCTGGTCTTAATTTATTCCCTCCCCACCAACTCGGTTTCCTACCAAAGCATTCAGCTCAGATCAAATTGACTACATACCTATCAGATATGCCTTCCGCGGTGATTGCTATGCTAGTAGCCAGCATTGCACATATAGGTTTTTGCGAGTCTATTCTATTACGATACTACCGTCTTGCATGACCTTATGTGTCAGACGGTTGCACGTATCTCTCAAAGTTGATTGGCACTTAGACTACGAAAACACAACCACAGCCGAGGTATGCTCTCGTACAGTTTAGGATGCGCTCAATGCCACGCGCGCGACGCTGCGCGCGCACACACATCACTTGCCGTACGACTCATTGCAGCAGCAAAAAAACGGATATTTGTCTTGTGGGGTCAACTGCTTTCTAGATTATTAAAATCGGCCCATCCGGAGCGCCCATATGACCTTGGACAGTTGACTGAGCAGACAATGTCGCGCTCTGCGCGTCTCTGCGCACTCGCTCGCTGTGCGCAACGCACAGAAAAACAGAAAAATTGATCGAGATTAGTGTGAGCAGCTCAATCGGAGAAATGGTTGCCGAGATACAACCCGCTAATACTCATTTCAATACATTTGTTTAAAATTGCCTCTTTTAGCGGCACCTGGTTTTCCGAACTCATCGAATTCTGCCATTTGATAACAGAGTCACCGGAACTGATGACAAAAAATTTCTTCAGAAAATTTCCCTGTATTATCCTTCCCCTCCCTCTTCACCCCCATCACAGAAAAATTGCGATTTTTGGAGCGTAGGATAAACGCTCCGATGTGAGCTAACCACAGGAAATCTCGATGAGTCCTCTCGATATACCGAAACAGTCCTCTCGATATACACGACAGATTCAAGTACGAGCAGAGATCGAAGACCCCCAAAACCGCAAAAACCAAACTTTCAGAATTTCCGGCTATTTGAATCTGGGTTCAGGATGCTTGACCGATTTCAACTTTTGATATATTTTTTGATAGAGTATTGAATACTGAATCCAACAAAGCAAATTCCAGCTCGAACGATTCATTTGTTGTCGAGATAGAGCGTTGTTATTGCGAATTCAATACTTTCCTGTTTGAACTGTACTTAAAAGCAACGGAAAAATGGAAAATTGCGACCCGAAAACAAAACGGTATCGCAGAAACAAGCAAGCAGGCGAATTAGCAAACTATTGAAAAAATAAACGAAGTTGACTATGTGGAGTTCACTTTAGTATTAAGAGGGACGATTGGGGGGGGGGGGGGGGGGGGG
>JAARMF010001815.1:0-17288 GCA_022844705.1 Toxascaris leonina
TTTTTTTTTTTGCTGCACGCATTTACTTCCTCTATTGCTTAAAAGCCAGCATAACAGCACCTCTGAGGAAGTGATACGATATTCGCTTTTTATGTTTCATTCGCCTCATCAACAGATTTCACACGCTACATATAAATGTTAGAAACAGAACACGCAGAATGAAGCGTTTATATGCAAATTGCCCCGAGCGCTCGTACAAGATATTTATAATGGAACCGTTGATTTGCATATTTTATGGTATAGTTTTGTGTGGTTAACAATTTTTTTGTACAAGATCGCTTCTGGATTCTAGACAGTGTTTTAACATCTTCAGTTCTCTCAAAATTTGAGCATCTACCCCTTCGATACTCACCACTTCCTCTCTGTGGTTCTGAAAATCAAACTACAAAGAATGCAAGCAAAAAGACCCAAAAAAAGAATAGAAAAAGAGTCGCACTCTTTGCTTTTCACTTCGCCCACCCAAATGAAATCTTTTTCAAGAGACAACATACCTAAGCGGTTTCGCATGCTAACTTTATGTTTATCAATGACGAAAGCTGAATATACCGACTTGCATAGTCCGTTCTGCAAAATTTTATGCAAATTTGTATAAGCGAAACCGAAACTGCGAGTTTGTTGAGCGATAATAATTGAGTGCGGAAAAAGGAATGACAGAATTGGAAAAGCTTGTTTACTATACATTGAACAATTATGCAAATCCTCAACAAAAATACATCATTTTAAAGCCGCATTTGGCTAGTTTCCCACCGAAATCGACAAACCTGATACCTCCACCTATTCTTCGAGTTTTACAGAAAATGAAATTAGGACTGAGGATCGCTCGAATTTAATGCGATTACACCATCGAATTTCATTATCGTAGCTGTAGTGGCTGGGGGATTCGAACTACTCCGCAGGCATAGGAACGAACGCAGACATTTACATATTTGCAATGATACCAAATATTTGCAAAAATGCTTAAAAATTGATGTGCAAATTGCAGTGCGGTGCGCCAGTAGAGAAAAGTGGGAACGCAATTTGTCAGAGATGCTTTCAGAAGAAAGCTACAACAAAAATTTCGCGTTGGTCTGTATAGGGGCTCGTTATTGCGTAGCGCAGACTATATTTTATTATAAGCGGTTGAATTCAAGCCGCATCGCAACAACGGAACACAATTACAGCAATTTCTTTACTCTTACATAGCTGAAAATGAGAACAAGGATTGAGAATGTGAATTGATGAAGCCTTTAAGCTATAGTCGATGTTTTAATGTGAAAGAGGCTGAGATTTGCCGGTACAGCCATATTAATGTTAAACAATACAGTACATCAAGGGGTTGCAACACTGCAGACAAAGCAAATAAAGTGCTGCGCTTTCGGATTTCGCAGCTTCTTCAATGAGACTGTGAAAGAAAGAGCTGAGAGGTGGATATCCTCACCTCCCTCGAGCCAATCTCCCTCATCCTCGCCTTAAAAATTCCCTCTTATGAAATGGTTATGAAGATTGTTCAATGAAGCTTTCTAAAAAGAATGGAACAGAAATTTGCGAGTGCCAACTAAATAGTGGCCGTGATCGGGTGATGACTGAAAATGCGGGGCTGTTCCCCCATGGCACGAAGCCGACCCTGCCCGGTCGTGATCGTTGGTGCCGTTTGGCGTCATCTGCATACGCACGCGTGTGCCAGCCGTACGCTCGCGCTGGCTGGCACCACCAAACATTGCGCGACCCCATTTGTCAGCCGCCTTCAACTTATTCAAACGCTTCGAGGTGGTCAGTGGTCAGCTGTGACTGGCACTAAGCCAGAGTGAGTGTCGAGATAGAAACGGCGATGCGAATATCTAGACAACGAGGAAATACGCGAAATACTGCATGTGGTGAGAGCACATGAGCGCCGAGAATAGCTCAATTGGTAGGGTGTTAAACGAGAACAATCGACGCTAGAGATTCACGCCTTGCTACGACTTCCGGTCGCTAGCTGCTTAACGCGCAGCTTTTCCTCATTGAGGAATTAATGCTGGAAAAGATGACGAGGGGAGTCTCAAAATTGTTTATGAGTAGTGATATTACTGCAGCAGCAAATAACATAGCTTCGATTTCGAGCCTTAGAGTGAACTACTCAACAAGTACAAATAACGAGACCAGCAACGAGCAAAAAAGTTTGCAGATCATGTTCTGATGCAATAGGTTATTAATCTACGACATGCTGGTACATTTCCGTTACTTTTTCTGAGACATAATCAGTCATGTTTTACTACGGCGACTTGAAAGAATCAACTGAGTGCTCAGCCGAATGTTTAACAACGCAAAAGACGACAATGTAAACGATTATTTGTGAATGCCACATTATTGTATTATTACGCAATAAGCATTTTATGGGCAAATGAGTTTCCCCGAATGCTTCGATATTTTCGTTTTACATCACTAAAGTTGAAAAGATTTCTCGATATCTTTGCAATATTGAAGCTGTATCTGTCAATCCATATAGAAATAGTCAATCCATTCGGAGATATGCGAGGAATGCTCATCTCGTGCATTTTTTAGGTCATTTCGATGAAATGTGTTTCGGCTCTGATCAACATCGGAAAGTGGACAGCGAAAAGAGAATTTTTGGGCTCAATATGAAGATGCAACTCGGAAAGTTTTCCACTTAAGTGAAAATATTAAGGTGCATGATGAAATCTAGTAAAAATCTTAGAGGACTTATTGGAGGTAGCAGAAACTTTTTGAAATTTTGAATTAAATTCTGCTACAACGTTCTGTTTTAGCCGAGAAAAATTTAACTCGTTTGAATGTCAGTAACTGCGAGTGAAACATCGGCGACCATCGAAACTTGGTTTGATTTTTGTTGTTGACTGGCAGCCGGTGACTACCGCATCAAACTGAACGATATTCATTGTGCAGTCACATCCATCCGGAAGACTGCTCAGCGATGAATTCCGAAATCGTTTCGGCGAGAAAAAGTTAGCAAAGCTTTGCTGGTTGTGACCTAATTTCAATGGCCATCGAGACGCTTAGAGAGGGCATTGGCCAGTGAGGCCATCAATTCTTCATTGACAAACAGTTTTAGTTGACTGAAATTTTTGGTCATTAATCAGCGCTGTCAAAACGCAATTGTTTTATGCGTTTAATGCGAGTGGTACAAACATTTTTTACAGCTTTGACGCTCGCGATCCAACTGATGCAACATCTCGAAGGCCATGACTGGCACGGTGTGTGACCTAAAGTCACCCTAAACAGCTTTTTGACCGTTTTGTGGCTGTCTCACTCTTATCTCTTATCTGTTAGCTTTCTCAGCTTATCAGCGTCAAGGGCCCGAAGTGTTCATTTCCCTCGGCACGTCTCGTGCCATAGCGTGCGTAAACCTCAAAAGGACCGTCTTTAATTCTTTGAAAACAACAATGCGTTGTTCCTTTCCGAAGGCGCACTTAGATAAGCAGCATAAAAAAAACCTTTCAAAACACTAAGAGAGTGATCTCGAGACCATCCACGAAGAAAACACATTTGCTAGTTTCAGTACTTAAGAAATGGCGGAACAAAATGTTCTTTATACCATTTTGACATCATATCCAGAACATGAAATGGTTATGGAGGCAACAAGGAAAGTAATAAAAGTTTTTAAGAGAATCTGGGGATGCAGGTTTTGATATGGTCATTCGAAAACTAATGCACAATAATGGCAAGAGAAATTGAGCGAAACAAAATCTCATTCACCGGCGGTTTGCGGCCTCGAGAGCGAAATGGCCATCGAACGAGACCATTGAACGATACTGTGCATAGTGATCAAAAGAACGATGCAAGCGGATGGGGGATTTTACTTCGCACCTAAATATATCGGCTTGAGGTCGTTGGTGGATGTAGAATATATCTTGATGTCTCGTTGGATGGAATGCCACTGCGACTCCGAGTAATAGAAAATTATTTATCATGCAGCACTGCACATATGCACTGATCAGCTCTGATACAAGCATCATTGGGGCATAATGGTGAATTGTTGCATGGTGGACATGGTTCAGTGCAGACAGAACAAATGATTAACAAGATCCGAAACGGCGGCAACTTCTACCTTCAGATAGGATGCTACTGTCCAATTTGCATAGGAAGTGAAAGATTTATTTCCTTTCCAATGAAACTTAACCGATGAGCGACCAAAAAAACGTGGTTCGATGGTTTTTAACCACAAGTATTTTGAGGTGCATGCCACTAGTCGATAAATAAGTCATACCAAACAGTTCCATTCCGTGTGCAGGTAGTTATGCGAGAAGAAAAACGAGCAGGAGAATGCTCCCTCCGAAACATTGAGAAATTTGGCGGAAATTAATTGAGTGAAAAAGCTGAAACAATGCGGATCTTTTGAAAAAGGGTGCTGCCGCATCCAAAAAGCTAAACTCGCCCTCTGCGAATGATTTCTTAAAGAAGACACTAAAGGGGTGCTCGAGGCGTTCTTTCTTACGCGTAGAGCAGGTGCTATCGGAATCAAATAAACAGCAACCGGTGGATGTTTTGTTGTTCGTTACGTGGCACCTACAACCGGATTTGCCCCACATCAGCAATCGCATTATTTTTTTCCATCGTTTCTATCGCATCACTCCCAACTTTATGCAAATGATCATACCACATCCTTGAAAATACCACTTCAGCAGCGATTGCACAGTTGATTTCCAGGCATTGCTGCAAATCCGCATGTGCAAAGCGCATTATGGTCGTATTTGTGAGTGTGAGCTCAGGTGTGAACGTTCACCTATCTCTCTGCCTGCTTGTCTGTTGCTCGATGGTTTCAATTCAGGATCCAGTGAAGCTTCAGTTACAGAATCTGATAGAAGTGCCCTAGTTCTCGAGTGACCGGTCAATTCCGGCAAAAGCATGAAATCTGCCTGAAGCTCTAAATTCTGCAGCTGCCGGCAACAGGAAACGGTTGTTTCGTGGAAGATGAGCGGTAGGATTAGTCAAATATGAATGCATTACTGCGCGTGCCTCATTATTTGCCAACAGCTTGTAATATTGAATTTCTGACGAATGCAGCGGCAAAAGCGCATAAAGGATTGGTTGGGTCTTTGTGTTGCTCTTTGCCAATTTGCCAGATGCAGCAGTGATAGCATTAATTCACTGTATCCGATGAAACGACTTATCAAAGCCGAAAACCTGTCACATCGACGATAAGTATGAACGCAATAGTGAATGGCTGCTGCGGTCTTTGATCCCTCAAGAAACACTCGCAGAAGAAAAAATTCATTTGGGCAAATGTTCGGGAAGATGTGGATAAGCGCTAACAGAATGATTGCAGATCGAAAACATTTTTTCTTCATATTCGATAATCGCAACGAAAGAATTTCACAGTCACCACCTCTATTAATCACTTAAAACAATTTGTCGTATGTGATACATCTTTACCCATATTTGAGCAAAACAAGACTCAGACTGAGTGCATAATGACGAAACCAATACAGTTGTTACCCCAATAGGGAGGAGGCATCCCGGAAACGGAGGCGTGATATGCGCTTTGCGCTAATTCGTTGCATGTGCCACCGATAGCATAAATGGCAAAAAAAGTGTGGCGGAATGCTTTCCTGTGAAACCAAACAGCTGCAGAGTTCTTCAGCCAAAATTCCTTCACCACAATCGAAAGTTGTGCGGTAAAAACCAAGTTTGCAAATTTTCTGCCATACCGAGAGGCGCATAACTTATCAAGAAGCTGGTGAATTTAAAGATTAAGGTTAACAAGATTAACAATATCAAAGAAAGACTGAGGGCTCGAAAGTCGTTTGCTCATTTGTGCCAAATCACTTGATTTTACTTTCCATATCAATGCCAATTGAAATAATAGGGCGCGCAGAATATACCTCCACGAGAGTAGAAGTGAAAATACGACGATCTCATATTGCACCCTTTGTAAAATCTCATAGAAAAGTGCATTAAAAGATTGACCGAAAAAAAGAAGGATGTCATTCCACGTCGACTCGACAGGCGACATTAATAGGGACATAGGTGTTGAGCTCCATTTGGCCATAAAGGCGTTCGAGTGGTGTTCGTCCGCGAACGTTATGGCAGAGGGATATGCGGAGAGCAGTCGGCGTATCATTCGGTACCAGTCAATTAGCTCTCCCAAAGTGACCACTGCTGACCACACCAAGGGTCATCACCGTACGCGGCAAACGCGCATTTAAAATGCCCCCTTCATGTTGTTTTTAATTCAGCAGCTTCTAATGCGATTATGTTTCGTCCCCAAACAACTGTGGTTGAAAAAAATATCAAAGCCTTTTCAGCCATCTAAACGCATGTGAAAAGTATGAGCATACTATGACTGATCTTTTTCTGAAGTGAAAGCAGCGAGACTAATCTCAGAAGGTGTTTGATTTGCAGTGCATCTGCTGGCTAAGTTGACCTGCATATACGCTCTTTCAAAAATAATATTCATCGAAGCAAAGGAGAGCAACAGAGAATTCCAACATTAAAAGTTGTTGGTAAGAAACTTCCGCGATGAAATTGCAATGAAGTTCGCACAACGATCGAAAAGTTGTTAACAATGAATGCCTCACAAAAACTCACTGATAATGCTCTGAAAATATTTTCGTACGAGTACGATAAGTTGTCAGCTACATAGATGTGCTTAGATATTTGCATGCATCTCTTAGGTACTTCCTCGAAACGTCTAAGAATTTCTGCAGAATCATACCACTGGTATTGCACTATTCACTCAAAAGTAGAGCACGGCCTTCTTGTAATATTTCCAGTCAACAGAGTACTGTAATTTCGTTTATTGGTGGTCGATATAGTATCCGAACATCCTTAATTATTTCTCGACCGAAACTACATATAACGAAGGATTGGCAAATGCTGGAGAGAATTTTCTATGGCGTTTTCATTTGAGATCCTTTCAAATGAGGCGAACTATTATTGTTACGCACATTTTTTATGTGTACAATGAGATAGCAACATGGGCATAAGAATAAAAGTGAAACGAGGTGTCAACTTGCTTAATTAAACGATTTAAAAGCGCTCATTAAAAAGAAATAATGTTATTGGACTCGTGCTTATGATCACATTGAACAAACAACGATCGCCTCTGACGAGTCAGCACAACAATGAGTTTTTTCAATTGCGCCCATCACACTGCCAACAAATAAAAACCCATTCACAATAATACCTTTATTTTTTATCTCAATGAGCCGAAACGTCAGTATAAGTATCGATCGCTACCTGATTCAGCGCATCCCAAGGTTTATAAGAACAAACAATCGTAATACATCTTACAAAAGAGCGGGAATATGTTTACTGGGAATAGGTGGAAAACTTTATAACTACGCGAGTTTCTGGATACATTTAAGTATCTAGATGTACTCTTCAAATCTATGGACTAACCTGGAACTTCCTACAAGCATCAGCGAAAATGCAAGAATGTCGCTGGACTGAAATGGTTGCGCAGATGCACAAGTGTATGTGTGGACACAGATGTAATACAACGATGATGCTCTCAACAAACAAAATTTCATTAGCGTTTACTAAGCGCATCTTCGCTGTGTTATATCTGTGTCCATTCGTACACTTGTGTTATTTTCTAGCCTATTCTTTACTATTATTAAGTGTTTTATCATCATTCATTATTCATTATTAAGCAAGTACAATAAATATTTTAGTGAGAGAAGTTTGAGTTGTTCGCTGATCTTGTGGTATATTAGACGATGTTGTGAAGTAGCATCTTTGCATGCCACTAGCAAGTTAAAATGAGGCTATGATTGAACACATCTGCAATAACCACTGCCCACACATGAGAAGCCATCAAATGGCATTGCTGACTTCGAGAACGGCATGCCCTATCCAGGCTCGCCTCGAATTGAGGTCATTGCTAATAAACACACATATTAGTGGGACTTCTTGCTAAAATATTTGAATTTGACGCATTTCTGAAATCAGACTGTAAAATTCTCAACTCGATATCGGCATCACTATAAAAGTGGCGAATAGCAAAGAAGAAAAAGACTGCTTCGATGGAGGTGCGAAAATGAGGAATTCGAGCGATTATCGAAGACGGCATATCAATTCTGATATGTAAGTGACGTGTTAATTAATTGTTACATTGAAGAAGATTGCTCACATTCGACATGCGCCACGTTAGGTTAGGTCAACGAACTGAGTTCTTTCAGTGATCATCAATGGAAATTCAACGAAGCAATTAACCTATGACGAAGAGATAACTATCTAATGGCTGTGCACACTAATCTGCGAGCTCTTCTCATTCAACTCACTTATTAACATCCGTACGACCGACTGTCACTTCGACAACGATACTGCTGTCGCATTGAGCTGTGGGAAATCATTGTAAAATGAACTGTGGGCAGAGGTTTCCAATTGAAGCATCAATGAACGCGTTAGAAT
The DNA here is from genome assembly GCA_022844705.1 of Toxascaris leonina. Lineage (NCBI taxonomy): Eukaryota > Metazoa > Nematoda > Chromadorea > Rhabditida > Ascarididae > Toxascaris > Toxascaris leonina. Next base: position 8,350 of record JAARMF010001815.1, read on the forward strand.
AAAGATTCTTGCAACTATATGGTCAATAATTGCAAGTCAAACACCGAGATACAAACGTAAGCATGGTTGCGAACACAAACGAATAAACAAATTTTAGCGAGCTGAAGAGTTAATAACACCCTCAATTTGTGAAGACAACTTGCTGGAAAGTTTGTTACCAGGTTACTTCTAGGGACTTTATCAAATGGAGATTCAGATTTTGTAGAAATGACTCCATCTCTCAAGAACAATTTGTCACTCAGTCTCCCAAGAGTCTTATTATCCTTGATGACTGAATGCGATACGAAAAAATAACGCTTTAAGATCATAATGCTCTCAGTTGCTCACTAACAACAATATCATCGTGCTTGTATTGTGAAGTCGACTGTCACAGACGTAAGCACTTCTTTAAGATTCTGAGGATCAAACGATGCATATACATTTCTATATGTCAGCTCGCAATATCCCCCCTCACCTGGTTTTATAGAATTCATTGCACTATGAGAAATAATAGCAGAAATGTATGCTCCGAAAAATGATCAACTCGAAGATTGGTGAATATTTTTGCATAATACCGAACACATTTATCCATTATTTTTGAACGTTTCATCTAAATTTCGACAATCATCAATCGCTTCCGAGATTTCTAAGGCAACCGGTACGCAAAAAAAAAAATGAATCGTTCATAACTTGAAACATATTCATTCGCATCCATCGCAGAGTTCGGTCACAATGCAAAGTTGATCGTCGTTGCTTGTCGTAATCGGATGAGTGGCCTTTCACGTATCTTTTGCTCATTTGCAAATATATTCTATTGCAGCGTCATATATATGCTTGTGGAAATATATGATTGCGTAGGTGTGGTGTCTTTCTTTAAATCACGCACTCAACGCTAATTTCGATCCAATAATTTCGCTCGCAAACGAGAGATGAAATAAGATTTCCCCCTGATATAGCGTATCGTTACTATCCATGACTTCCTTTAAACGTTGCTGACAATTGTACACTCTTTTCGAGAAAATGAAAAAACTCAGTATTTGGTGTCTGATGGCATATGAAAGTACAATTTTTCCTATACAGTATTGGTTTCGTTTGCAAGTGCAAAGCAAATATTTGCCTGGAAACTGTTAAAGTAAGCCACAGAAGTATTTCGAAGCAATATTCTCTATTAATCGATAGACTTTATAAGCTCAGATTCAGGTTTTCTCTAACGAATTCCACTGCCAGCACTGTTGAGGACACAAAAACATTGACTTTTCTGAAGATCCTCGAAGCTTCGAGGAGACTTCAAGCTTGTTTATAAACGTACACGAAAAAGTGAGCTGCAAATTGCTGCCAACGCCGACTTTCCATTCAGGCATAATGGCCCGAGAGACATGCTGAAAAGCATATCACCCTGTTTGTGCACATAGGGCTTTGCCTGAAGGTAGAAGGTGGCAACTAATCCATAGAGCAGCATGCTCGTTCGCTTACTTTATAGGGTAATCTGCTAATTTGTTACGCTTGAATGCCGTTAGTTATCAGGGAGCCTTTGAGTGATCGCCCTCAACGTGATTATTTCAGCTCTTTTATCTGAAAAAGTTTATTTTGCAAAACGAATTGCTCTTCATAAATTCTTCTGCTGTCGGGAGGTGACAGGTAAAGGTGGTATGCACACATATTCGGCCTCACAGCAGAACACATTATTGGGGAAGTTATTGAGAAAATGATTACGACCTACTTCATCACATATATAAAGAGATTTCGGCCACTTCATCTGGTTACTTATAATCCACTCCCCCTCAAAGTATTTTGTATTCGATACTTTCTGCTTTGGATTTTTGAGTAGTCGCGTAAGGTAATCTGATGAAGAACGAAGCAAATAATATGCCAATTTTCTTGTCGGGCTTCACCTTTCTCAAACTCATCCATCAGGTGGCGCTGCTTTATCAATTTCCCTATGTTCCTAGTCATTATTTGCTGGTAGACATCGTTTGTAGTGTTTATGTGCCAAAAATAAATCTCTTTTCAGTGAAAACTGGTTAGTTCCAGGCGGAGTGATGAACGCATATGGAGTGTGTTGTCTGCATATTTATCGTTGCCATTCTCACACAACGATATACATAAATCAGGTTTGTGCTTCTGCAAACACAAGATTAAGCCATTACGATGTTTTCGCCTTTTAAATTTGTTCCAAAATAACACCGTTTGTTCGCTGAATTTACATATTATGAGCAACATTTATAGCAATTATATATCTTCAAAGATGAAAATCTGGAGGAGTCTTGCATTAATACTTTTGAGGACTATTTCATTAGGCATTTCAAGACCTAAAATATTTGGTGAAGTAATTTGTCAAAGAAGTTTTCTCATTTTGGAATCGTATTGCCGCTATCATAATGGGATTGGCGAAATAAAATTTATGGTGAATAAGAATGCCTAAGAAGGTCGCTAAATGGAATGAGGTCGCGAAAAATGTTTTATGAATAAATAAATATTTGTGCGATAAGAGGCACTGAGATACTTGAACAATTATTTTTTTTTGCACTTCAGCTTGTCTGGATGGCAAATGAAGTATACAAATTTTGAGCAAAAAAAAAAGGAAGCATCTCCTTGAATTCATTTGGTGAAAAGCTAAAAACGGATAAATGCGAGAAGTGTGAACTGATTACGCGTGCTTAATTGTGAGGACTTAAATGGCATTCCGATGTCTAAAAATGTGCTTGAAAATTTCGTCGTGGAACAAGTGAGATGATTGATGTTGCGAAAAACTTGTTATTGCAGGTGAAGGTTCGGATGAATTCTTCGAAGAGATGCCTTCTCTCGGTGGTTGCATTCCATAAAAATTAACCGAATACCTCTATCTTAGATATTGCTCTTGCACTGTAAAGCAGCAATGCGTCCATAGTGCAAACAAGAGCCATAGCTGCATATATTTCGTAAATAATATTCATATAGGGTCCGTGTAGTTTTGTTTCATTTTCCTCTTAAAATGAAAAGGTTCCTCTTCGCACTAGCTCAACTTCACCAAAACCAACATGATGCCCTCGTAGATGATGTTCTTTAACTGTAGCAAATCTTTTTGCTCGCATCCCCGTATGTTTTCATCTTGCAGAGTAATGCGATATAAAGGTGCTTTATCTATATCCCCTCACTTACAACCTATTCACTCGGTCGCAACCAAACTTTCCCCTATCCATCTTCTACATCGCCGATCGCTCAGCTCTTCCATTCCAATGTTTTATGCGCTTGGTAATAGGCGAAAGGCAATTGCCCTCTAAGACAACACGGACTGATATCGCTTGCCAATGATGGTTGGAGGGCACCGGGCAGTGCTTGCCACCAATGACTCCTCCGACCAACGGCCGCAATACTGAAGGTCATTAAAACGTTTTAATCATTCCGTCGCGTTCATAGATAATGACGATGACTTTTCAGTTGCCCTCTTCTCAGCGGCATCTGAATTCAGTGGTGTTTTCGTGACTGATGAGATTTTACAGAACCGCATAAAAACAAATGCGCTTAATTAGGCATTAGCTGCAAAACATTTGCTAAGTAACTGACCGATCAAATGCAAAAGGTGGCTACTCCTCTCATCAGAACACCTTGTTAGGCTCTAGTTAGCAAAGGATGCGACGGTCAGTTGGAGTGTTTCCGGCAGTAGCGTTCTACGTTCGGGAAGCCAGCACATCAGACAAGCAGAGATATAAGTGAACACCGTCCTCAGGAACGCTGACATCAGAAAACACTTTCTCGATCAGTTGCTGTGGCTTAACGCGAGCTCCCGCTCGGCTGAGCTCTTCATCGCAAGCATTGTGAATCAAACTGTAAGGCCGGCGAGCGCCAGAAAGGTGCTTCGAACTAATGTTTGGTGTTTATTTGTGATGTACCCATAATATTTTGGGCTAGAAGAGCACACATGGGTGATGATCGGCTGATAACGGAGGTAATCAGTGTGCGTCACTATGTACACGTTGCGGTTGCTTGTTTCGTTGCTGCTTGGAGTGTGTGCGGCACACAGACACTATCTCGACCCGAGACGCATCCCATCGTGGGCACTGAAGGGACCGAATCATGGCCCCTTCTATGCTCAACCTGAGCAAGTGGCACTTAGTTATGGAGGTATCTAATTATGAACTGTTTTTTTTTTTTCTTTCTAAAATCACAAAAGCTGAAAGCTGAGCGAGAGGTAGATCTGAGGTTTTGGTGAGGTTTGGCAACTTTCCCTCATAACTTAGTTCAACATCTCAAAAATTTTCTCAGCTCATGCAAGCATTGAAAGGCGAGCTAACTTATAGGATACCGTCCAAAGCTGCATCTGATCGATTACGGCACTCTCCCCACCGCTTTATTTGCCTATTATTTTTCATACTCAAAGGCAAGCTTCAATGCTTATGCTTAAGAAATGCTTGGTAGCTCGCAAATTCGAAGAATGACATATTATCAAACGCGCATATTGAGCATTAGTCATAAATCACTTCATGAAAAGGACATTTTGTAGAGTTTTACTGCGATATTTTATCGCTTCGTTCTTTTCAGTGAAGTTCTTAGGTGATAGCTGCTTTGTAAATGATGAGCATATATTCAAGAGGATGAGCGACTTCTAAGGGCTGACAGCTCCGAGAACGCTTGCATTATCAAGAGGGAGAGCTCAATTTGAGAGTTCGTTTTCGAAATTTCACAGCATCTGTATTCACCTATGTCGCCCGACAGGGTACCGCTTCAGGTGAACCAGACTCCATGTGGATCACATGGGTGACCTTCGATGATACATACGCATCGGTTGTCGAGTACGGCATCGACGATCTTGCTTGGAATGCCACCGGCCAAACTTCCCTGTTTGTCGACGGTGGTCCAAAGCAGTCTAGACGATACATTCATAGAGTGCTTCTAACGGATCTAGAACCCGGAACAACATATAGTTAGTGGACAATTTAATGGCTCTTCATGTAAACTTTGCTCTCCTGTAGTGATTGCAGCTAAGTCATTCGTAGTGAATGGATTAATGCCTCGAGATATGTACCTCCACTTTACGCCTCTAATTAACCTTTAATGAGCCATCTCAAAGATTAGCATTGTTTATGAGTGATAATGCAAAAGTAACGGTATTTTCATGAAGCATCAAGCATTCCATATATAGCTTGAAAGAAATTCCTAAATGAAGTGCCGCAGCACATATTCATACGATTGTTGCAAACGATAAGAATAACAACCGAGACAATGTCACCATCAAAGAGGATGAAGAATCAAAGATGAAACACTTAAACGAGAAAATATAAACGTTTCTCTGAAGTGTATTTAAATGTTCCTTTCCAACTAAGAATTTGGAAATGATGACAATGTCAGAAATAAGTCCCATCCAAAAAAAAAATCCTTTGAAAATTGCTTTCGAAAAAAGAATACTCTCTTGTAGAACACCAAAAAGAATATCAACAAGTCGCGAGGCCTCATATTATTAGCATTACAACTGTTGACGATAGTTTCGAGCAACTGGAATTGAGTATTTGAAGTTGTTCGACGTTGGTTTAAGTAAAATCCCCTCACAATCCTTCCCTCCTAACTCGAAATTAGCAACTGCGATATAATTGATTAATATTTCATTACGTTGATGAAAACGCAACTATATGCAAAATGCGCTCTAAATTAATAGCAAAACTTCAGAATAATATTAGAATATTTGTATTATGGTGGTGAATAGCACACGGTTGACAACTGCTGTAATAAGAAACAGCATAACGCTCCTCTTGTTTGAGCACTTCCGATTAGTTCACTTCGGGCATCAGTTTTGATTGTTGTCGCAGAAGATTTTAGCGATACGAACGATGCTACCTGAAACATCCATCAATGCCTATGGAATCGGTCACTGTCGTGCTTGACCGAGAGATGTTTCGTTCAGACTATCTCAAGCTCACTTGTGAGCTGACTCATTGAAACTTTTCAGTGGACACTGTTGCATTGAACGCCACCGAAATTAAAGTGAGATGACAATCGGAAATGTACTGATGCTTCCTTAGTTCATCGAACATTTGTAGACATGAGCTGATAAGCACTTCCAGTGGAATCGTGAAGAAAAATTCCAGCCTATGATAACTAATGCACTTCACTTTGTTTCTTTTGGGCAATCGGCGAAAACCAAGAGAGGTGAAGGAGGCGTTGCGGGGAGGAGCGGTGAGAGGCAGCGAAAGGAGTGGGGGAGTGGTATGCGATCTTGCTCAAAAGTGCTCATGTCGGTACCAAATTTCGAACGTTCGATTTCTCGAGCATGGAGATGATTATCAAATTAAAGCGTTGGGCAACATTCATTAAATTTTCCGAACATTTCATCGCTCCACCATCCGATAAAGCCGTAAAAAGCTCATCATCGGAAAGAAGCAACTGTATTTAATGGATGCTTCTATTCGTCTGCTGTCGTTCTTTCATCATTTTAAACAGCTGCGACTACTCTCCTTTTTAGCATTAATGAATTCCCACAAAACAATGGAATAATGCATCATATTTTCGAGGTATTGACCTAGTATCGCTGCTCGATATTGTCTGCATGATCATAGCATAACGAGAGGTGCGCGTCTCTATTATAACAGAGGTTTCATCCATTCACTTCTCGCTTAACAAGGAGAGTCATCCTTCCTTTAATATCCTTCCCGATGGATTTGACCCTTACTACGGATAATAAAATACAACGCCTATTTCTTTCTGCGCTCATGAATCAGTGCCCATCTACTCTTCCCTGACTAATCTTAGAATGCTCTCTTACAGTAGTGCCAATTCCACGACATGACGATTCATGCATTTCTCGGAGACAGTCGCATAAACCCTCAAATGCTGCATCTCCACGCTCGAAGACCTTTAAGTGTGGAGTTTGATCATAAAGCTGATGCTTCATAGCATGAGGATTGCGCGGAAATACCTCTCACATATGATGAGAAATACCTATACCATGACACATTCACACATTTCGTTTGCTGTCATGGCTCGAATGCAACTGTTCTCACTCATATGCACTTATATGCACCCGTTTCTTCGCATGTGGTGATGCGATTTAGTGTACCACGTCGGCTCGGAATATGGATGGAGTCCTATCTTTCGTTTTACTGCACTTCGAGAAAGACCTGAAGGTGGTTTCATCTACGCAGTGTACGGTGATCTCGGCAATGTAAACGCTAGGTCGTTGGGCAGAATTCAACAACACGCACAAAGACACCTCTTCGACATGGTTCTCCATGTAGGTTGGTAAAAGTTTGCTGTCTTCAAAATCTGATATAATTATTCGATTAGGCTACATTCTACCCGAGAAATATTCGAATGAAATGCTGATTTCATCTTTATGGACTATCATCCTTCTCTGGTAGATGAATGTTTCTCTAAATGACTTCCCAAAAAAGTTTTAACACAAATTCACCGCCCGCAACTAGAGTCATATGAACATGTTTGAATATTTATGAATAGCAATAAAATGCATCATTTTATTTGTGTAAGGTGAACGTGCGCCATTTTAATGAGCCACATATTAGCACAACTATTCGCAACTATAAGGTTATGGCACTTATAAGAATGCATTCTTCGGACAAATATCCGATTAATCAGTTCCGTTCATTGCGGTTTAATCAATTCGATTGCAGGTGATATCGCCTACAATCTCGACACAGTTAGTTTTTTTATATTTCGAAGCGGAAAAATATTTTTATAACTCCAAAATTGGCGTCATTCTAAAATGCAACGTGTATGAGTGAAAGATGCTAATTGAAGGTTTTTCAAGATCCAAAAGTTTGCGATGTCATTGTTTATTGGCTGAGATAACGAGATGGCGAGGAGATGATTAGTCGATAGTTGCTATTGATACTTTCAGAAACCATTCTAGAGAAGAGGGTAGTCGAATGCGGTAATGGCAGAGTCACCAAAAGTGCTGAAAAATATCCACGGATTGGGAAAACATTCGGGTCACTTTTTTCGGATATCATTTCCACGTTTCGCGAATCGGTGCAGTAAGCGTCCAGCTTCGCTTCACATTATATAAATGTGGCCATTAGAAAGCGATTCACTCCTTTCACTAAAGTTTTCTGTGATAATCACTCCATTTTACTCATTTATCATCGTTTATTCCGACATATGATTCATGCCTCTTGCGGAAGGATATCTGTTGCCTTGAAACTTTTCAACGAGCATCTGATTCCGATATCTAAGCAGAATTATTTACCTTGCAGAAATCAAAAATGCATTTGTTGATGACCACACTCTATTAGGTAAAGGCGGACGACACAAGTCGAATAGTGCCTCTTCAGCCAACGATATCTAAGTTCCGACAGCCATCTCAGTTTACTGTTATACCTAGGATGATGGTGAATTTGGTGACCAATTCGGCCGCCAGGTGGAACCAGTCGCCGCTTATGTACCATATATGACAGTTGTTGGGAACCACGAGAGCGCCTACAACTTTTCTCATTTCGTAAATAGATACACAATGCCGAACAGTGACCACAACCTCTTCTACAGGTGTTCGCTTTGTGTTGCCAAGCTTAATCATTGTTGAAAGCAGTTGTAAAGCCAATGATTGCAAAAAGATATCGAAGTGATATGATAGATTGCAAGAAGATATTCTTCGCCTACTCTTCGAGAAAAAAATCACAATTTCTAGTGTATGTCTGAAAATTTCTTCAGAAAAAGCATTTATTAGTTGAAAAGTTCATTGGTGATCTATCTGTTCCACTGATAACAAACCTGTTTCAATTTTTAAAAATGTTCTCATTCTGCACGAAACGGGTGATCATTGTACGAAACCCGTCTCCAACTTCCTCCTTTACATCGCAACGTCATTCGCTGTTAGTTATCATTCGCTCTCATCAATAGTGAAAGCTCGAAATGCTTCAATCGATTTGAGACGATTACAAATTCTGCCTTTCACCAAAGAAGGTCGTCATGAATCTACACAGATTGCAGAAGAAGCAGGAATGGAGAAGAGGTGGGGGGGGGGGGGGGGGGGGGGG
>JAARMF010001816.1:0-12005 GCA_022844705.1 Toxascaris leonina
CAAATAGATTCAAATGCTCGGCAAAGCTAACAGCAAAAGCACTTTCAACTTCATACATTTCTATTGGGTGTTGAAAACGTCGCACGTAAATCGCTCTTTCGTCTTTTCGTAATCGAATTTATGCGGTCGCTCTTTCGATGTCGATTCTATCTTTTTTCCGAATTTCCCTCAAAGCATTCATGTGGATGCTGAGAAATCTTCGTTTGCCTTGTTCATTTTTAATGTCATTTTCAGTATAAAAAAAATCAACAAATATTAATAAAAAATATTTTAATTGTAATTTAGTGAATATTTGTTAGATGAAAAAATATTAATATTTAGATCGGAAGCGAATTTTTTTAGTTAAATAAAAACGAAAGCGATGAGAAAAATGAATAAAAGTGTAAAAGTCCTTAAAAAGTTTTTAGAAATAAGCCTATACTTTGTTTAGTTCATTACAGATGTCAAGAGAAAATTATAAGCGGAAATTAAAAAGCTATATACTAACGAGAGTATTGGATGATTGCATTCATTCAATCGAGCAGCTAAAATTCTGAAAAGCAATGACGTCATAGCATTTTCTTTCGATACTTCGAGATTTATTCTTGAACTCATCTTCATTTCCAATTCAATTAATCAATTGAAATGGCAATAATGAACTTCTTCTTCGTGATCTCACCTTTTCTATTCAATTACAGGTATGAGGCGATAAATATGCAGGTAATGAATGAGGTAGAAAACTAGCAGATCCGATCGCTGCAGGACAATATGATTACCGTCTTTGCTGTGATTCAGCTCTCGTTTAGCATAATTTATTCGCAACTCGATTCTACATGCTTGTATTATTTGTGATTTTTACTAATAAGATCACTTTAGGATCAATAAACCTATGCCGTTTTGCAAAGACAATCTTTGTTTTGTTCTTAATTTTCAAAACGGGAGAGTGGAGAGTCATGAAGAAGGAGAATTAAAGTGAGGTAGAGGGTTTGAGGGGAAGGGGAGGGGTGGTAAGGATTGGAATTCATGAGATTGGCGTGATTGAATGATTTACCATTGCTTAAGCATGCTAGAATTTTTGCATAATACGTCAGTAGACGTTTCTCATCACCTTAGAAATGTATTTTACGAATCTTTTCCGCCTGAAGTAGAGACATATTTTTATTTATTTGTTTATTTATATATTATTTATTTATTTATTTATTTATTTATTTATTTATTTATTTATTTATTTATTTATTTTTCTACTTATTTATTCATATATTTGAGCGAAAGAAAAGAAAACAAAAGAAACCGCACGTATAATTTACGTTTCGCCTAACGTAAATCAATTTGACACAAATTTCAAGTGAATTCAATTTAGTCGAATGTCGTGTAATTTCTCTCAGCTAACCAAACGACATACTATCGTTGTTGTCGACACATATAAATGCTTAATTTTACGATTTTATTGGACATTTGTTCATTTAAAGTGACATATTTCATGAAATGAACAAAATTAACTTGAGCAATAATGGAGTGCGCGATAGATGGATAGATAGATATCTTCGCAAATGCACCATCATGAACCTCATCGCCTTTCAATGATTCCTTCGGATATTATAAACGATAAAGGTGACGCTTTAATGCCTATGGATTTTATTTTTGAATATTAGCTAAATGCTAGGCTCTAGCAATTTTTACGCTCATCTGAAGCTTTCTAAATTTTTTTCAATATTTATAGTTTATATTTTCAAATTATATTAGTTTTTATATTTTTTTTAATATTTAATCTGGAGAAGTCTTTTCTCATATTAGAAGAAATGTTTTTATCTGCGATATTGCCGGTACTCAATGTTTTATACACACCTCAGAGGTGATATTCTCCGATCCTAGCTTATTTCATGCCCATTAACATCTTGAGTATTGAGTCTTGTTAGAGCTCGTTATTTCCTCTATTTGATGATTCCGTTTATCTCATCATCATTCGTTCCCACATTCCTCGCCATATCCGCAAACTTTCTAAAGAGAGAGATAACTGAGAGAAAAAAAGATTTTGCGTTGCTATTTCTATATTTCATTCAGTTCTGTCAATTTTTGAAATGTCAGTCGCTCAGGATTTCTCCCACTTTCTTGATAGCTTTAATGTTGTAGCCACTGCAAAAGGAAAATTACTTGGCGAAGATGAGGTTTAGAACCCAAATGTTGTCCAAAAAACTCATGAAGAGAGCCGTCGCGAAGGGGAAGGGGGGGGGGGGTAAGCGCGATTTTTTCTGCTTTTCACATCACTCTCAGCATTGGAAAACATTAGTCATACTAGTAACTGTCACGTCAACTTTCTATTGAAGAAGTTAGTCCCCAGCAGCTTAACATATCATTTACTTCGAAAGCCTTTATTGGCTTGTTGTTCATTTCGATTATTATTGTTTCAATCTCTGTAATTCTATCCATCGGCGACCGCTTCCTTGTTTTATTCCTTTCAGCTTAATAAGGTATATGACGTAGCGATGCTAATTTATACGTAAGCATCCACTTCGAAAAGTATTCAGAGAAAAGTATTCAGTATTCACGTCTTTGGCGTTTCATTCTCGGTAACAGAAAATTCAAATGCTCCTTACCTATGCAACTCTATAGGATTCGATGAGCTCATATCACCTAGTCGAATGGACAGATATTTCTGTTCGCCTTTCGTTTAGTTATCAATAACAAAAAATTAGTGATGCTTTCAATTCGTGAGTAAATCTTTATTGATCGATAGAAGAAGCATAAGCTAATTCCCATACGATCGATTCTCTACTGCAATAAAAGAGATGATGTTTTTTTTTCTTTGTGCTCGAAGTTCGTTTCAGGATCGTCGGCCGTCAGAAACTTCAAGATCATGTGTTAATGTATTTGCGGGTGCCTTCAACAATAATGTTTTCTCATTGCCTCAAATGGACACCTTAATTATTTCACATTTCAAATATATATATATATATATATATATATATATATATATATATATATATATATATGCTCAAGAAAGAATATCATTGTTTGCAACAGAACTTTGCTTATATACGGACAACGACCCTGGATGAATATTGCTTGGATTGCTTTCTTTTCAATACGTTAAGATTCGATCCTTGTTTGACTAGCAATATGATTATGCCTCTAATTGAGGTGTTGATTTTCGAAGAAATTGTACGCGATTAAGCAACACAATAAGCGATCGCAACTCTTGGCCTCTTTATAATCCTGTCCTTAAACGATACTGTTATTTCTCAGGCGCATTGTAATAGTAATGCTATCACGATTGTTTGTTGATATGAACCTTGGGATGGGTCGAATCAAATAAGGTTAATTACCCAAGTTGGTGGGTTCCTGCTAAGATTATGGCTCAATGAGCCGAAACATCAGCATAAATATCTCTATCTGATTTGGCTCATCCCAAGATTTATAATAACAATGATCGTAACTATTTGTAACCTCTCGTCAGTTTTGTACTTCGTGCTAAAATGTGCTGTGCTATAAAGCTAAACGCTTAACATGGGCTATCATTGTAAATTTTCCGATGATTTGAAAAGCTTATGTGTCCTCAAAACTATGCACTCATACCAACATCTCGCAATATATGCCAATATTTTGATTCCATTTAAGTGGCGCTAGCTAAAGAAAAAAAATCTTTATTCTCCTTTTTCTTATCGCCAATGCTGCCACATTAGAGCCAATATGCCAGCTGCTAACTTCATTCAATACTGCATTAAGTGTTGCTTCCTTTCCGATGGAAATTTGTCGATCTCTATTTCGAAAAGTTGAAAAGCCACTCAATTATAATGTTTTCTTGCAGATTTAGCTGCAACTTTATATATGTGATAGAGGAAGCTTACTAGATAAAACATAGAAATAAGCGCAGCTTCAGCAATTTAGCTTTCTCTAGAAGAATTTTCATTCAAACGATTTTTTAGCATTTCCGATCAATTTCATCAATAAAGAACTCATCAATAATTACTAGCATTCATGCATATATGTAAATGTGAATATATGTATTCGTCTATCCGTCTTCTTCTTTTCACTTCCTTCAATACAGCTCAAATCGTGCGAATTGTTCTTAGTTGCTTTGCTAAGGGAATTTATAAACTCAATAACGTTTCATCCGGCGGTCATTCGTTGATCAACTTGCCTAACAAACGCATTCACATAAATGCTGAGATCTGTATCGAATTTGTTTAATTGTTCTTCTTACTTTCAAATAGACCTCTGTATTGCATGATCATAATCGATGATATTTGTTCCTGGACTTAGGATTTTTTAGCTTCTCGATAAGCGTCAGATTATGTTTATTTACTCATTTGCAGGAAGGCAATTTCTCACTAATGCCAACTATATGCATATATATGCTCCTTTGACTCCGCTTTCTTCTGTAGTTTCAGTTCGGGAACGAGTAGAACTAAAGGAACGATGTTCTCGAGTTAGTGCATCAACTCGTAAAGTACCCATAGAGATTTGAGTGTAATAAAAAGCATATTTATTTTTTCAGAGGTTGGATTTTTATTCTATAGCGACCGAATGCGATAAAACTGATCGTTTTTTCTTTTCGTGTTGATTTCAAAAAATGTTAGATAGCTCGTGGCATTAAAATATTATTCCATGTATACTCCTATTTGTTCGTAACGATCGGAGATGATTACTCGAATAAACAAAACGTCTCAGCATATATTATTACAATTATTGCGCTATGATTTTCGATTTATTTTCTCAAAAATTCATTCAACTTTGTAGTTTTATTGTTTTTCATTTTTGAGAACGGTCGATGGAAAAATTTTTAAAGCGATAAATTAATATCGAATCCTAATATTGCAACAAATATTTAAATTCCCAATTGCGCAATTTTGATTAATTTTATCACCGCTGAATTATTACTCAAATACAGCAAAAGAGTTTTTCTTCGTCTTCAATATGAATAGAACATTGTGACCTCAATCTGCAATATATGGTACCTTAACTATTTCCTTATTGATATATTAACAAGGTTGTTATCTAATTATTATGGATTCAATCGAAAGGGTAAAACTTGGAAAATACACGCTTTATGAGTGAAACTATATAGCTATATTGTAGTGGCTGAGCTATTCTGTGGCTGTATAGCTATAAGTATTCTCATTCTCATCATTTATTCCTATACACACCAATTCTTCGGAAACTGCCTTCGGCTCATTCTTTTTGTTCATTTTTGTGTGCAATTCCTATTTGTACATGTTGGCCGAAGTTCACAAAGTTGCTATTGCTAAACGAGATAAGTGAAAATGATAGTTAAGGAATAATGAAGCAGATAAGCACTTTATTTTCAAACTGGCCTATTTGCTTGGCGCATACTTTAGTATATAACACTTGAATCTAAACGAGAGTTGCATTTAACAGCAAAGTTCAAAATTCATTTAAAGTTCTCTTTTTTTCGATTATTTTTGATATTTAGAATATGTTAGCTGAATTTTTTTTTGTCATTTATTTCCCCTCAAAGCGTTTTCCTTCACTAAATGCCCCTTATCATTCGTCGATTAAAATGGGATAGTTCGAATGTCTTTGGAAATTTCGAAATCCTGTAGTTTCGATTCCTCTTCAATTCATATCTCTAGAATAAATTATTCTCATTCATCACTACTATCAATACTTCATCCAAACTCTTGTTTGCATTTATAAATTGCTCATCAAATGTCCTTTTTATGTCACCTTATAAGGATCCACTATCAAGAACTCGTATCTATGAAATGTGTCTTTCGATCCATTCAGCAGAGATAGTTGAGCGACCAGTGAGGTCAGACGTCGAAAATTTATCGCCCATATTCTAGGCTACATGATCGGCTCAGCTTCTATACCTCGCCCTAGACGAACAATTCTGAAAGAAGTAGCGGGCACATATTACAAATGCTGCACATATGTCGGGCCCATCAAACATTTATTCTGTTTTTTGAATCATAGGAAGAGGAATTTAGTTGTCACCGTTGAAGAAATTCTTTTTGGTCAGTTCTGTAATCCACTCGTCAATGTGAAAAGATGCAAATGCCGATACAAATATCAAAAGGTCAGAGGCGAGCTCTTATGGTCACTTTTGATAGTTGTACTCATCAAAGTGGCCGATAAGAATGATCATTATTTTATAGCGGTATTTCGCCTACTTCCTCTGAAAATAAATTCAATTCCCCGCGCTCTTCATATTTGCAGAGCTAATTCAATGAATTTCTCGAGAATATTTTCCACTTGCAATAACAGACGAAAAAATGACCCTTCCAAACATTGTCGGATGATTACGACTTCACTATTCGACTTTTGCGCTAATCAAGTATTTTCATTGAATTCTGACAACATCAGTTATCATCCATGATTGAGTGCGATAAGATCAATTGTTTTCTCCATTAGAGATTTTACAGTTTTCGTCGATGTAGCGAGGTGTGGTGATATCATCTGTCACTTCTGTTGGACTTTAGTGATAACAGTGATTATTGATAATGTAATGTTGTGAAATCACCTATCACTTCTATTGTAGTCAGATAATATTGGCTACCACTTGTTATAGAGTGTAATAACATTAGGTATCCTCTACAATAGAGTGTTAATATTGGTTAGCACTTTTAGCTGATAGTGATCGGCTCTAGGAATATTAGCTATCATTTGTAATAGGAGTCTGTTTTCATGACCTATCATTGATAGTGGAGTTTATGTATACTAGCTGTCATTTGTAGCATCGTACATCGTTATCGGCTATCACTCCCAGCGGAGCTTTTGTTTATTGCTGTTAGCTATGATAATATCACTTATCATTTTTATCAATTGATCATCGTTTTTGGGCTTGCATTTGCGTGCATTTAAACGTCAATTTGACTCTAACAAATCACATACTAGAGATTGCTTATTTTATTGCTTTTCTCCTCTGAAATGCTTGTCATATTTTGTGACATTTCTGATATGATTTAGAACATTGAATGCAATAGAAATATATAATAGATGGGTTCTCGTTTAAAGAAAAAACAAACAAAAAAAAGCAACTCTAGCACAATCTCAAGATATTTTGCCATCTCTCATTTTTTTCTCTTAAAGAGGGGGAACAGCCGACGATATCTGCATCATATTCTCTTCCTCTATTTAGACGAACCTATACTCCAACGACTAATTGTTCTTTCCTGTTGATTTCCTCATCATTGAACATTTCGAAAAGGAAATATTTTCTCCTCCATGGAGAGTTAAATTCTCTTCATCGATGTTTTGTGGAACATATTTTCTAGTTTCCACTTTCAAGTAGTTCAGATTTGAACTATTCTACCTACGCAGAGCGTAACACTGTGATAGGTAGCTACGTATATTCAAAGATTGCAAGCCACCTCCACCAACAAATTGCAGCCTATAACATTATTCTCATATGTGTTATATAATTCCTAACGGCATTGCGTGTTAGTAGTGAATGCATCGTCGGTGGTAGCATAAACAATTCCAACTCACCACGTTTTCCTTTTAGAAGAGATTTTGCGATAAGTGCAACACGGATTCAAATTATCAACAATCGTTTCCCCTTAGAAAAGGAGCAGGATGTTCAAAATTTGAGAAATAAAGGTAAAGATTTTTCATGCTCTAATCACATCAATATATTTTCTCCCAAGTCTCTATCCGCAATCTTTCCGAGGTCTAATATAGTATGGTAAGATCATCGAAGAGAGCAGAGCTAATATGAGGTGGGGGAAGGCGCGGGGGGGGAGGGGGGGGGGGGGGGGGGGGGGGGTTTCTTTNTAAACTATTCCGATTTGCGTTTGAGTTCTAATTTGCGGTTCATCGACTTTTGCAAAGATGAATTAACTTTTTTTGTATACATATAACTTTTGTATTATATATATATATATATATATATATATATATACATATAAGTTGATAGGTATCCATATCGTTATCATCTATCATATGCAAAGATGAGCAATATAGATCTTTCAATCTCCAATGTTCAATGTTGCAATACATTCAAGCATTTCTTCGTAACTCACTGAAGTTTTTGTTAGCTTCAACTCCTGTTCATTGAGCCTCTTGCTTGTTGTGTAAGAAATATCTCGTCCTTTAATAAAAAAATAATTTTTCGATGACTACCTCCATTATTGCGGTTCACCCATTAGCTTGCTAGAAAAAAAAAAGAAATTCTAGGATGTTCTTTCGTTCTTTCAAATTGCTTGTTGCTGCTGGCTTCATTTTTTTATTTTTTATTTTTTATTTTTTGGAGAATCGACTTGCGATACGCATCAGCCTCTACCATGTTAGCTAGCATTATGGCTAATGTTTTGCAAATGAATGAGAGTGGTTTTGGAACTTAAAGAAGTGTGTGAGGCATTAACAACTCTATGTACCCAAATCTCATTGTTCTAAAAGCTTTTAGTGAGGCTCTTGAGAATTGAACTCATTCGTATAGCAATTATGCGATCGCTCTCCGTATTGCTGACAAAAATGCAAACGCATAGATTCTACTAAAATTTTCCATACAAATCTTTTTTTTTCCTCTCTCATTTCCTATAATTCACTTCCTCCTTCGTATTGAAGAAATCACGAGAGTATTGCGTCATAGCTAAAGGAATTGTAGAGAGGACGAAAAAGGACATAAGTAATGGATGCATTAAATTACTGAATCCTTTTGTTGCGATCTCAAATCCTCTTCGTTTTAGCCGAATTTTTCTGGCATGTCGAAATTACTCTTTGAGCCGAATTATCAATTTTCATTCGCTTACTTACCCAGACATGCGCAGACGTTCCGTCAGACACTCAGACGCACACGGACATATTTTCTTTGGCTAAGAACAGAGTTTTACTTCGTCATCATAATGCTGTTATAGTCCCCCCGTTTCTTTGTATATAATATTACTTGATCGTCTATTACATAGATCGAGGCAGAAAAGCGTCTATCGTCGAAGAATATTACGCCGGCGGCTTGACTTGCGGTTATCACCAGTGGGCCCTCTATAACGTCATCTTTTATCAGTGCAGAATTATTCCTACAGTTCGTATTTGGTGAACTGATTTTTGTGGCTATTTCGCCTCGTCATTAATGGCCACGGGGCTATAATCACCACGGGTCTGTATTGCGTAGTTGTGGTCTTATCACTGATTTCTAGTGAGCAAGAGAAAATTTCAATTCGTATTGCTTGTCGATTGTTGCGCCTGAAGTAATGCTTTAATTGAAGTATAAATTACGTCTGTCAGTTTCGTATCGCCGCTTTCCGCTACCTAAAGTGCTCATTCGCGTAACGAGTTTCCGCTTGCGGCAATGAGCTTCCGCTTGCGGTTTCTCTATGCGTGCATAATGAATATTCGCTTACATAGCTGTCCGCGTGCCAAATTTGATCGCATATAGCATCCAGTATTTTGTTGATTTAGTGCGCATTCACCACCCAATCATCACCATCGTCGCCATCATGATTCCTTCGCTCGTTGCCGAATTTCGTCGGGGTGAGCGTTTGTCCGATTTCTCCTGCATCTTAGCTGAGTAGATATTGCATTTATTGCGGTATGGGAATGCTCCAGTTGAAATGTGGCTCCACCTGACTCCGAACGCCACAAACACCGCCAGCCGAATGTCATGGCCCACCTCCGTTGCCCGTCTTATGCCATAGGTAATTTGGGGCGAACGAAATCAACTTTACCCTGAAATTGAATGTAATTCATAGGTAATTCATAATGAACAAAAAACTGTACTCGCCTACTGCTACTACTGGTCTATGTCTCACTGTCAGTGAATGAAATATTCGCCTACCACTGTACTGTATCTCATTGTTTAAAGCATCTTGCGTCAAAAAATATTCATCACTTGTTTTTGACTTAGAAACAAAAGCTCGAAGGCAGCTCAAATAAAAGACGGTGATTTCGAAATAAATCCAATAAGTTTTCAATTCTTTCATTCATTTGATAAAAATATTGACAAAAAAGCGCAATTTTATGCGGCAATTCGGTTAAATTATAACGAGAATTCCAGAGTCGTCTGATTTATGGCCGAATTCCAATTGCAAATATGCAAAATTTATATTTTTGCAAATATTAGAATGAGGCAATTTGGTTTCGTCGTTCTTGATTCATCATTTTCAATTCCATCAATAGCGCGTTATATTTCTTTCTACGTTATTCCTGTAAAGGGAAAGGGGAGGGGGCTGGCGAGAGGGATGATGGCAAAGTTATTACTTCATTTTCTATCATTTATGTAGTGAGTAATAATTATTCGGCAATTATTATCAATATTTCCTTGCATATAGATGGCTTCTGTTTAAGCGATACCAACATGGCTAGTAATATGGAGTCGTTATCAACTACTGCAAAAAAAATTTTTCCTTTGCGCTCATTACAGTCGTTGTATCAAAAGCTTATTTGAGCAATAAATGATATACAGTTGATCGGGATGGCTGAATTGCATCAATTCGTTGTTTCCTTTCCGGGCAAGGAGTATGGAAAATTCCTTTCTGGACAAAAAACGCGGAAGGCTCCTTTACGGGTAACGAAGGTAAAAGACTCGTGTCTGGGCAAGGAGCTAAAAGATTCCTCTGCGGGCAAAAAAAATGCGAAATATTTGTTCCGGCACATAAAAACTCAAAATATTTCCATTTGAAGTTAATCCACGATGTCGTTCAATTTATTAATCTCATCATTTATTCAATGGCTCTTGCCTATCCAATCGTTGTGTGCTAAATCCAGCTTAATTTTGCATTCATTACCATAAATTGCTTATATAGGAAATTTCTAAGAGAACCATCTAACTTTTCGGCAACAAATTTATTAATTCATTGAAAATTTTCGCTATTAATTGCTAAATTATTTGTAATTTAGTGCTATTTTCGGTAATATTTTCGCTGATTTCGGTAATATTTGTCGGTGTCGGTGGGCGGTTGATGAGCGGTCGTGTTTCCTACCGCTCAGCTCGATGCGGTGGAAGGGTCGCGAAGGACCGTCAGATATGACGGTCGCCTGCGAATATGCAGAATAAGCAAGCGTGAACCAACCGACGGCGAAATTCATCAGGGTGTGGCTGGTGTTGGCGGTGGCGCGCCAACACTCAAAAAATGGTCACATTACCCAATGACGGTTTCGCATCACGGCGAGTACGATCCGCCGAAAAAGATCGCTGCCCCTGCTGCCTTGCAGGTACTTCGTGGAAGAAGAAAGGCTAGGAGAAGGAAACTCCGAATAACCGAAACCTACGTCGCCAGCAGGCCGGCCACCAGGCGATGTACTACTGGCCACGGCAATATGGAAAGCAAGAACGCGGCAGACTGCCAACAAGATGGGGTTTCGACTTCTACATGGCACTACTTGGACGCGGCGAGTTCAGGATCGAGAAAGATGGAAAAATTGCCAGCTGCATCGTTGGAGACAACGACGGAATCGGTGAAATCACAGCTGTTCAATGTGATCAATGTGATCATTTGCAAGCGGTGAAAAGGCCTGCTCGCCTGGCCAGCGGGGTGGCTTCACTTATTGGCTACAACAATGCAAAATCACGGGTCTCGGTACCCTAATGGAAGCGCACTGTGACCGGCAGCGTCATCGACGCTCGATAGTCCGGTCAATCAAGTGATCAACTGATTTTCGGTGATTTCGGTAAAAATGAATGCTTGAATTGAAAAGTAGTAAGACCACCCATACTTCATTTAACGTCATCTCTAAGGAAGCTGTGAATGTCCTTTTAAGGTGCAAAAACTACAAACGTTCAAATGGCTTTAACCATTATCCCAAACATATGCGCTCATTCATTCATTCAGATCGTTTTATTTCACAGCCAACAAACACACATTAGTATGTGAGGAGACTGGCGATATTCAAAACTGAAAGCATTTGGTTATCATCAGGGTGACATTGCTTATGAAAAGCAGAACAAAGATGATACAAATATTAATAGCGTACTGGTTGGCCATCTGCTCCCCTAGAGGACGATAAGATAAGCTGGACCACCTTCGATTTGAAAGTATTGAGATTTCTTGAGGTGAGAATAAACACAAACGTGCAGAACTTCTGAAGAATTTGAGTATCTCTGAGAAACCGATTTCTGAGGCGGGGGGGGG
>JAARMF010001816.1:19356-30123 GCA_022844705.1 Toxascaris leonina
GGGGGGGGGGGGGGGGGGGGGGGGGGGGGGGGGGGGGGGGAGGTGAACATAGAGAGATGTGCATGACTATGACATCGATATTTTTGAGAAAGGAGCTAATTAGTTGTTGTGGCGAATTTCTTGAAAGAATTCTCTTCAAGCGAGAAGATAATATAGCAGAAAGAATTGACAATTGCTGAGTGGCCATCACTTATTCATAAGTGGATATCACTTTACAATAGAAGGCGTCTTCGTTTTAGAGGTTGCCTTTAAACATATACTCATTTGCTTTCTATTCACCGTCTTATTTGTCATCGTCGATTGATTTATCAATAGTCGTTTAGCCGGAAAACGATTTCAATTCAAGGATGGAAAAGAGTTGAAAGCAAAAAGAAGCTGAAATAAACGCTCTATTCCGATCATAATAAGCATAAATTACTACTCACAAATTTCTAGTATGTCTAACTAGCCGAAATTTCGGGTGTTGCTTATGTAAGCTAGACAAGTTTTTCCGTTTTCCAATCTCGATCGAAGTGTTTTCCACTGCTATCCGATCTCCAATGATCAAGAATGATCTCTGTACTCTAATCACATTGCATATTTTGCAGTGCAGTGTTGAGCATTGCACTTAGTGTTATTGCCAGTATTTATTGTGCAATTCGAATGAATCCACTGCGTTTTGCAAAATCAATGAGAAAATTTCGGAGTCGTATCTATCGAAATTTGCTCCGATCGTGAAATTTCTCATAATTCTATGAGTTCGATCATCTTTGTTTTTCTTTATTTATAGTTCTTCCATAATTTTCGTCACATATTTGATGCAATTAAAATTTGCTCTTTTATTGCATATTTAGTTCAATTCATGCAAAAGCTTATAGTTTATTCCTTCGCTTGAATGCCTTAGGTGAGCCCTTAAGTTCTTAAGGTCTCAGTACCTCTTACTAGTGGAAAATTCAACGCAGGTAAGTGTGCGATGTGAGTGGAAAGATTTCACGAATAATTCCCGAACTTTATAGCGAATTATTAAGAAAGCACCAAAGAAGTGGCGTCCTTTCAAGTTCTTTTCTTATATCCGGAAAAGTTTCATTAATATATGGATAGATCAACTAAGATCTACTCATAAAGTACTTTCCTCCATCTTTCGCGCAATTTATTTCCTATTCTTCCAAATTTTCTTCACTTCATCTGTGAAAGAGATTTTGGAAATGTGATATTAAACACTAAAAATATTCTTTCTTTCGCCTGGATAAAGAAATAGTCGCTCAAAATCGCACCATATTTTTTGTCCAATATTGTCATTTTTCATTATGCCGCAGCGATGTTGTTTGCAGCATCGTTCATACAGCTAACAATAGAAACGATTCAAGTAGAGAGGTAATTGACGAAAACAAGATGGGACGTATGTTTCATTAATGTCCTCTTTTATGACATTTTTAGTTGGTCAATTTAGTTGCTTTCAACGTTTCACGTATCGATATATACAGCTATTCGTTGAAGCCGGTCATTGCATCAGATATTATCAATTGTTCTAACGTCCCGGATAGACGCATATTTTGCTCTCTGAATATTTCCGCTTAGTTAGTAGCTAGCTAGCCTAGAGTAGTGTCGAAGAGGGTAGCGCACTAAGATTATTTATATCAAACGTTGAACTGAAACTATGGAAATTGGAGCACTGAACATGCTATGATGTTGGATGGAGTAGACGGCTCGTGAGATTAATCCCTTCCCCTCCGTCCCCCTTCCCCCCCCCCGCTCCCCCACCCACGACCAACTTCTCTGCCCTCTACCTCAATTTGCATTCCTAATGATGTAGTACTTAACCTGAATCATTTGAGCGATTTCTTTCAAATCGATTCTCTATTAATTGCTGCAACTCTTATTCGAACATCACTCCGCGAATACATTCCTTCAAATATTCCTCCATTATTTATGTAACCCTCTAACCGCTCCTCCATCATTTATCCAATCATTCCCCCACAGAAGTAAATTAGAATAAATCCATTCATTCATTACTATCTGCAACTTTCGTTTCAATCTGATAGAATTACAATTTTGCAGCATTCATTTTTTGGCTTAAAAATATTCTACTTCCTTCAGCGCTTTTTTTGCATTGTGATTTCCTCCGTTTTTTCTTTCGGCTCTTTCGACTCCTTTGTCTCTTTATACTTTTTTCTCCGTCGTCGGCTCCACCAGCTCCAAATATTCTTGTTTTTCTTCAATTATTGTCTCAAATTTGTATTCCCTTTCCGGTGCTCATTTATCCCTTATTTCTTTATATTTTCATTCGCAGCAAAAGGCTATACAAACGAACTATTCGTTTATCATGTTTTTCACTTAAAAATCTGATTTCTTCGGGAATCTTAATATGTTGATCTTTTGGGGGGAAGGGGAAGGGTGTGGGAGAGAACTAGGGGGAGAGGCGAGAGGGGAGGTGGGGACAGGCAATGTTTCTTTCTTTTGACGTCACTAAAAAGCTTTCTCAATTAGCTGCTAACACAGTGATTTACTCCCACTACAGTGATTTATACGGCTTATGTTCTTTAAGCTGTTGGCAGATTAATTTTCGAAAATATCTTTCAGATTTCATAAAGTATATTACAGAGCAAAATAAAATCTTTGCAAAAATTACGAATGATTTTCCCATAGAAAAGTCCACAAATATTTTCCAATATTTTCTCGACACTTTTCCGTTGCTTACTTTGCGATTTATATATCACCATATTATGCGGTCATTTTACGATTGGTCATTTGGTCATTTCGCTTCATCACATTGGTCTTTGTTTCCGATAATCGCTCACTTCCTCCTCATAATATTTACTTTTAAGAGGATATTTGTACATTGATGATTTGTGATTAACGACAATGAAAATGTCCCATGATATCTTGTCGCACAATAATTTTAGTTCAAATCCCATCGCGGCTTACTTTTCAGTTGATTATAATAGCAATTTTAAGCTTTCTTTATTTGATTTAGCTTTTCAATCTATTGCATGCATATCAATAATAACGATGGTGTAGAAAGCTTTATCTCAACTCGTCTACTGAAGTATTTGATAGAATTGCATTCGTATGCAGTCTTGAATGCAATAAATAAAAATCATTGCAAAACACAGTTTCAGTCTCGACAGTTGAAAATTATCGACATGAGCAGTCTTTAAAAGAGATACGTATGTATATAGATATGTATATTTCAGAGATAGCGAAAGTAGTGGTACGAGGAGTACAGTTGAGCCGCTACTAGGAGACTACGACGAACGAAGCTGGTTCGGCGAAAGCGGCGTGCCAGACCCGGCGCGAGATCCAATCGCGCAAGCGATTAACCTGCTTGCTAAGCCGGATACTATGGGCAACCTCGAAGCTCTCATCAGGTTGGTTGGTAGCATGTTTGTTGGCTTCATTTAGGCTTGCATCTATGCTACAAACATATCAATTTTTGCATGCTCCTATTCATTTCCATTTCCGTGAGTAATAAAATGCGAACGTAAATGAATATTCCACAATTTCTATGCGCTTTTGAAAAATTCACATCTGCAAGGTACATTTATAACAGCATCCTGAAAGTGATATACGGCACTTACATTTGCCTCGCATATCACTTTCTCTGGCTACCTGAAGTGGGAAATCATTAAAGGCTTTGAAGCAGCTTCAAATAAATCCCATCAATTTCTGAGGGAAATATCGCTATTTCTAGATGTAATATTGGCATACGTTTTGTGCAGCTAGGATTTTCATTTTATGCTGAACTCATCGAAGCAGAGAAATGCATCGTTTTTTTTTTCTCTTGAACGTTCAGGCTTGATACGTTTAATGGAGTTCAAGTTCAAGTAGTACAATGTATATTTTATCGTTAGTTCGCATTTCCAAAAATTGGTTGATCGAACGAGTGGGACGCTAAAATGGCTCCTGTTTGACTCCTGTCAGCTGCTATGGACTCATTACACTCGCATTTTTGCCTGTTTTGAAGAATATGCTCTATAATTTGTTGCATTTTGAAATATTGGTGGACAAGGAATAGAAATCAAGAGGAATTGAAAACAATTCAGTTCCAATCTATTCCATGCATATCAATAATAACGATGGTGTCGAAAGCTTCATTGATAGTATTAATGAAAATTTAGACAATAATAATTGTCATTATACTTGGCTTTCATGAATCGGATATATCGAGTGGATGTGATTTGATTCGTACTACTCTATAAACATCCGTGATACATTGTTCAACTAGCTGCCATTCAGAAGTTGAAAATGATAAATACAATCACTTTGTTTGTTTTTTTAAAATAAAATCAGTGGCCTTATTGGTTTTTGCATTTTTACTAGTCATACCTCCCCTTCTGCTGTTTCACATATTTCGATGAATGAAAAAGAATTCGTTGAGGAGGATAAAAGAAGGAATTCCACGTCGATCAAGCTCAATCTTTACTTACGAATTCCTCGCCGTTTTGTTATATCCACCGCATTAGATTACATTAGTTATAACATTAATTATTATCGGCGATTATCGACTTAGGAATTGGAAACCTCATCTATGATTGCAAATATATTTCAGTGATCTTTACGGCACCAGAATTGTTTTAGTTTACTTTACCTTACTTTGAGAATGCATCATCGATGCAAATAGCGAAATTAAATTCCTAATGAAATGATGCAGATTTGGATGATGCTTTCTGCAATCGTCTAAAGATTTTGAAATGTCTAAATAATGAAAGCTTTTCATGCCATACTTCTACTCAACTACTATTTCGTTCTTTTGTCTTCTAAAGGAAATTTAAGCTTCCTCATATTTCTTTTAGCCATCGCGTTCCTTTTCCTATGCATGACTTGGATGACGCGCAATTTATGATAGGATGATTGAGAGTAGCAACACTGCCCGAGATTCGGAAGAAACATATATCACCTTTACTGAGAAACATAGGACCGTTTCGATGTATCATGCTTACTTGTTCTGATTCAAAACTTGCAAAGGTAATGATATTCAACGGTTTTGGCGCAAATGTCTTTCGGCGCTAATGGCCGAGCAACACAACTTTGAACGAAAATTGGGACTTCGCTGTTCGTTGTCGGCTTGTCCGGAACTATTACCAAAAAAAAAGCCGAGTCCATTTAGTTTCATAGTTGCTTTAATTCATTAATCACACAGTGAAAGATATATAAATTTGTCAACACTATAGCAATTAGTACTCCCGAATGGGAGGCCGCCGACGACGATGAGACATGTCTCAAATACCCGACCAAGAAACGTATTCACATAACGGAAAAAACTGTTTATTTTGATTGTTGAAAAATAAAGAAAATCATGCTATAGTGGATGGAATTTTATTAAAGAATGCACTTATATCGTATTTATTTGAACAAACATAAATTCCTTAAAAAGTCGATTAATACTTATCTTTATAAGTGAGCGAAAGAATAAGGGACGAAAAAGGAAGATGAGTATCGAAGCAGTTGGAAATGTCGTTTGAATGCCTTGAACTCGGGCACTATTTATCGTCTTAACGCAACTGTAAATGCCTCCGACGCGAATCTTTTGAACTCTTAATTTTGAGAGATATAGATGAGAAATCATGCTCATTCATTCATTCATTCATTCATTCATTCATTCATTCATTCATTCATTCATTCATTCATTCACTTATCCACTCATCCATTCATACAAAATTCTCTAATAAAACATAGAATAGAATGTGAAGAGACAGGCGACATTCAAAAATGAAAGCATTTAAGTATCACGAATCCTTGAATGCTTTCACTTTTGAATGTTTCCAGTGCTAACAGAAGGCGGATGCGAGATAATACACATATTGATAGCACACTGGCTGACCATCTACTCCCATCAAGGACGATAAGTCAAGCTGAGCAAATTTCGCTTTGAAAGCATTGAGATTACTAGCTTCCACAATATCAGCTGGTAGGTGATCCTATACCCGAATGTCTCGAAAGGAAAATAAAAACGTTTTGGTTGAAAACCTACGTTGTAGCTGAAAGCGATGAAATCATGAGCGTGTGTTGAATGGGGTATATGCAAAGATGCTATCGAATGCGACATCGCAGCAGCCATTCACTATCTTAAAGCAGAAGTGGAGATCAAATTCAAGTCGTCGGTACTTTAGATTTTTCAGGCCGAGGATCTGTAATCTTTCGGGATAGGAAGGAATAAAGAAATCAGGGAAGGCCTTGCGAAAAGCAGATCTAGTGTGTCGCCTCTGCACGCTTTCAGTCATTCCAGCGTCTTTATTAGTGCTTGTTCATCATATCTGAGTACAGTATTTGAAAAGAGGGCGGCAACAGACAGTGAAAGCAAGCCTGCAGTGTTCAACGGACGGATTTTCCAGCGAATGTGTTGCACAGTCAGGGTGCTTTTCTGGCTATTTCCCTACAGTGGAAAGTCCATTTGAAGCTTCAACTGACATGCACACCTCAGCCCCTGATAAGGTCTTGAGTCCGAAGCTTATTCCCAT
Source organism: Toxascaris leonina (assembly GCA_022844705.1). Classification (NCBI taxonomy): domain Eukaryota; kingdom Metazoa; phylum Nematoda; class Chromadorea; order Rhabditida; family Ascarididae; genus Toxascaris; species Toxascaris leonina. Next base: position 25,794 of record JAARMF010001816.1, read on the forward strand.
TTAGACGTAGAGGGTAATCAAGATGAAAGTTCACATGAAAGAGTTCACTATTTTTTCTTCCGATATGCGCATTTGCCGAATTTCCGACCAACGTTCGAGCCATGCAAGATCCTCCCGAAGCTTACAACGATCTACTGCCGAGTCGGGCGATAAATCTTAAGGCCATCCGGAAACAGCGTACATGCACTCGGCAAACCATCAGATAAATGAATCACTTACATCAATAAGAAAGAGTAAAGCGCCAAGTATGCTCCCTTGTGGACTTCTGGTAGTAATAATGCGAGGCTATGAATGGCATCCACCAATTTTTACCACAAACTCTCGTTGTGGTAAAGAAGATCTCAGCTCTTCCAAAAGTTCATCATATATCTCATAATCTTTAAGTTTAATTAACAGTTTCTGGTGGCAGACTGTATCAAAGGCTTTAGCACAATCAACGTTAATCCCCTCGACCTGTTGGTTTTTATTTACCGCGGAACACCAGTCATAAAACCCATATTGAGTAGGATCAGAAAATGCTCTTGAATCGAAATAGGACAAAACATTTTCTTTAGCGGTAATTTCCAAGATTTCACACAGTGATGAAGTTAGACTGATGGGGCGATAATTTTGCACCCTGTTTGCTGGACCCTTTTTTCATATAGGCGCCACAGTAGCAGTCTTCCGTTTCAATGATAGGAACCATCGACCAAAGTATGTTTGAATATATAGTGGGTAGCATAAACCTCCAGAGGTCCGCTTTATAAAGTACGAAGGTACCGAGTCTGGGGTCGAGGAGATTTTATCGTTGAGCTTTCTAATAGCTGCGCTGACCACATCACAGCCAAGACAAACCCAACATAATTTTTTTATCACATCTTATAGGAAAGGCAGGTGCCTCATTATCATCAGTGGTGAATACTTCTGTAAAGTAATTTGCAAATATTTCACATTTTCCCTCCTCAGCAGTTATGATTGAACCTCTTCATGTGCTGAGTTTCCCATTCGTATACTTAATGAAATGATTTTTTGTTACCGGAGCATATTAGGCGCTTTTCTCTGTTTTGTCGCAAACTTCTAGCACTTTTTTTCAGTGTCCTTAGCACATTTGTTAAAATCTGCAAACACCATAGGAAGAAAGCGTTCATGCCAACCGCTGCAAGTTAGGAGGACAACCTTTGGCTTTGATCTGGTTCTTTCGCAGCGGTGTGCAGCTTTCAATAACGAGATATACAAGTGATAGAAAGCTCTCATGGGTTTTGTCAATATTATAGTAGTTGGGGAAATAGCTATCCCGATTGGAATTTATAAGCATTGAATTGGCATTTTCTCAATTTGCTCTACGAAAATCAAAAGAAGGATAGGTGAGAGGAATGCTTCCTTCACAGGTAATTTCGAAATGGATACTACAATGATCGCTAGTAGAAAAATTTAGAAAGACATCACATTCCGAAAATAATGTGCGGTCATTGCATAAAAGAAGGCGCAATGTATAAGTACCATGGGTAATGTCCGAAATTCGATTCAGAAGATCGGAATTCAAACATCGTTGTAAAGTGCACGTTAGGCACTTTGGGGATCAGTGGATAATTGAGATCACCAATAACCGATGGATGACTGATGGATATTCCACTGTGCACCACTCAGGAATTTGCTCCAGTAATTCAGCAGATTCTTTCGTGCTCACACCAGGCCATCGATAAACTGCAACTAAGCGAAAGCAGAAACCGTTTCGATGAATGTACTTGATGTACAAAGCCTCGTAAAAAGATTCAAACGGCTTTGATACTACCGCTGCATAAGAAATTCGCTTCTTTGCCAAAATGGCCACACCACCACCATTAACTTCATTGATCCAGTCACATCTGTGCACACTGTGCAAGGAATTACGACTCAGCGTTGACTTGGACACGTCTTCATTTAGCCAGATTTCGCATAAGACAACAATATCAGGAGCTTCGTTTTCAACTACAGCGTTAAAAGAACTTAATTTTCTGTTGATAGAGCGCAGCTTAAAGCATGTGGATTTCAACAAATTTTTCGTTGAAGAAGACGGCTTTGAGCGGATTCCAGTTAATTGGGGGGTGGTGCCGGAAAGCGGGAGTAAGGTGGAGACACGCGCGGAGCCGAGCGCTGTTGCTGAAAAATTTGACTCTGACCTATCCCTGCCTCTTTTTTTCCGGACGGACCATCCCCTGTATTTTCTACCATCCCCTGCCACTTCTACTCATCACCCTTCCACGGTAAATGACTGCAGCGGGATCCCTCAGGGCAATAAGATGGACGCACATGAACAGATTTAAATTTGCCATCGCTTTTAAACTTGTGGGAATTTCGAGGAATTTGGACAGGATCATGAGAATTACCAGAGGTTAGTTTGACCGGTCGTTGGCATTTGGTCGTATATGCTCCTATCCGATGAACCTGAGTAGGAACAGTTTTTACATCTGGCTCGTCAAACATTATCCCCTTCTCTGGTCTTACGTAACCTATTCTCAAATGGCTCCGCCAATCGCAAAAGGGTGACTTCAGAAGAAATTATCTGAGGTTTCAACGCCGGGACGACATGCAGAGATTCTTCACAAACGTTAGGTGGCGTTGTCGTCAGAGCTTCGATCATAGCGAGGTCATTGACGGTACCAAACAGAGTAAGCATGACAGACTGTGGTGCCGATGTAAACGCCTTCGCAAAATTTTCGGCGATATCACTTGAGGCAGCAATCACTGCGTCATTAACCATCTTCGCAATCTCGACTTTGAGTGCTTCATTAATAATTTGAAGCACATGGGGATGATTCACGACACCTTTCCGCACGTCGGAAAGACCCGCGACATCTTTCGCCTTAGTTGAAGATACGTCAACCAAAACGAGCGCTGTTTTTGGCGATACGAATGAGCTAGTTTGTGTGTTGCCATTGTCAGCTGATCCGCAACATGCAAAATCTTTTCAACGTTGTTGCTGTCCCATCATGATATGAATCTTGCAAACTTGCGCAGCATAATGCTTCGCCGACGAACTTACAAGATCACACAATAGAGCGAACCCAACACAACCGTTCAACGTTTACACATTGTGCATTAAATAAGTTGAAAGAGAAAGCAGAAGAAAGGCGAGGATTTAGTGAGACGAGCCGAAGAAAATTCAGATATTGCGAGAAGTTTGCTCGTCGATAGTAACAATACGTCGGGGGGTGCGTGCGATGTATCAAAATGCTACGAATTTTATCTCGATCCTGCTCCATTTTGATGAATGCATGTGAAAGGACCGTGGAAAATAGAGGCTAAGATCTTAATTTTCCTCAATCGTTCACCTATTCCATCAAACAAATGCCTTCACATACTTATTCTAACTAATTCCTAATCCAACAGCTATTGCAAGCAATATCGTTGAAAGTGCAATTTCAAAGATAAATTTTTCCACTACTGACCAATAGGAAGGCGATAGGTGAGTGAATGGTGAATGCTTCTCAAAGACGGATTTATACCGCAATTCTTTGGCAACATTTCGCGCATTTGGAATAAACAATACTGGAGGCCATAAATGAGCTGCACGGATGGGCTGCGCGAGTGAAACCGGAAGAATTCGGCGGATTTGTTACGCATTCAAGCATAGTTCACAATAAATGAAGCGGCAGAAAACCGTTCCCACTAATTGATTCAATCCGCATTCTATCAACGCGCCTTGACTAATCAACTCAACTCCATCGGTCGATGGCGCACTAGACCGAAGAAATGCAATTCGATCGCCGTTGACTCCTAATCATTGACCACAAGACTCGTGGAATGAAATAGCCGACTCGACAAGTGGAATTCCATAGGACGCATATTACGGTATAGGTAACATCCTTAATAAAGAAAGCATTAGTTGAAGGAAACTGAGCGCCTCATCCTTCTCAAAAGTTTGAGCCGCAAATGTCCTGTTGAAATCGTTTATGATGATCAAGCGAAGCGAAATCTTTTCTGATAGCTATTGGATCCTCATGTATTTCGGCTCTTCCATGAAGTAACTCAGAAAAATGATATATCGCAGCGGAAAATGAATAAAAATGACAATAAAACGTAAAACACTTGCTTTGTCACACCAAACGTCGGGTTGTCGGTGTCGGTGGGTGGTTGCTGAGCGGTCGTGCTTCCTGCCGCTCAGCTCGACGTGGCGGAAGAGTCGCGAAATGACCGTCAGATATGACGGCCGCCTGCGAATATGCAGAATAAGCAGGCGTGAACCAACCGACGGCGAAATTCATCAGGGTGTGACTGGGGTTGGCGGTGGCGCGCCAACACTTAAAAAATGGTCACATTACCCAATGACGGTTTCGCATCACGGCGAGTACGATCCGCCGAAAAAGATCGC
>JAARMF010001818.1:0-11743 GCA_022844705.1 Toxascaris leonina
TATTGCAACTGATATAATATGACTATTGCAATAGAAAAGATTCGATTATTGCAACTGATATAATATGACTATTGCAATAGAAAAGATTTGATTATTGCAACTGATATAATGTGACTATTGCAATAGAAAAGATTCGATTATTGCAACTGAAATAACAAATAGAAAAGATTTGACAGTTGCAACTGAAATAATTTAACTACTGCGACTGAAATGATGTGACAACTCCAAACTCAGTGCAGCCGAAAAATGTCCTAAAAATAAAATCCTTAATAAGTGTTTTTCATTTGCAGAGGTTAAGAAGCTCATAACCTCCCAACCACCGAGTATGTGCTTGAATATACCCCGGCCGACTCCTTCAATCGTCAAAAACAACACCACCTTAATATCTACTGCTCAAAGATTGCCTATATTCGATATGCGACTGCTATAAAATAGTTTAACGTGCTCAAGTTCACCTTTTGGCAATTCAAAAAATTCACACTAGCGAATGTGTCGAACCCATTCAAGTGAATGTCCTCACCTTCACAAGCAATATAGGTAAATCCATCATTGCAGTGTTAGTTGTTTTGTGGTTTGCTTTGTTTCTTCTATCACTGAGTTGCCATCGTTATCATCTGCTTCGCCTTCGCAATAATGTTAGAGATCGCTCGACAGAGTGGCCATCATAAGAAACGCGATCGATCTTCAGCTAGGTTGAGATGATTCTTGGGAAGGTCAGGCAGAATAAAAATGCTGTGTTAAGATTGGTGCGAACTATGTAGGTACAAAAGTGCTCGACTGGAAGGAACCTAATCGCAAGCCACCTTACGATGAGTGTCGCAGCCACAATATTTAGCCATCTTCCCTCCCACTGTTTGAACAGACAAACGAAGAGGAGATAGGGAGAAATCCGGCGACAGGGCTCTCTCTCTACGTACAAAAGGCTGCTGCTACTCGTGAAACCATACATGATTCGTGTATTGGGCGGGACAGCTTATCACATCACAGTCTAGCGCTACAAACGCTGATGGACAACTTCACGCATTTTTGGACCTAAAGTTGAATGGATAACTAATGGCGGATAACCATCACGAACAAAAATAAAGACCTCACACTCCCGTACTTTTCTCCATTCTGGTTCCTGGCCTATCACTCACCTTATTCCCACTAACCTGCACTTGCCGACAAACACTGCTCAACAAGCACCTATCACAGAGAACAAATAGCGTCTTTTGGCTAGGCGCTTGTGCCCTGAGAAAGTGAACACCTTCGGATGTAAAGGCGCAACGAGAATTGTCAACCTAGCTTCTTGAATAGATCATTTTCAGCGGTATATTAATAAACCAGTGCCTCCGTTGCAAAATTTTGATATGCAAAAGAAGACGGTTGACGATTCGAAAGGTTTTATTACGGTCACGAAGCTAGAATACCGCATAAAAACAAGCAAATATTTGGCACACACACACCCATATGCCAGCTATATTACCTTACTGCAAAGGTATAACCAGTGTACGGTGATAACGATGTACCAGCTCTAAAACTCATCATTGCGCTCACCTCGGATGATCTATACTTCAACAAAAGAACAATGGGAAACACACCAAAGCCACGCTTGTGAGGCACATTGGGCAAGAGGTAAAGGTTCATCGTGAGTGATTACCTCGTTGTTTACCTGTACTCAAGCATTAACTTATTGTGCTGGTTTGGTCAGCCGTCAACAAAGTCATTATCCATAAGACATCGACCGATAAACATCTACAGGCATAAGCGATAATAAATTTGATTTCCTTTATTAGTTTATGATTTCACTCGTCTGGTCCTTTGACATAAACAATGACAAACCTAAAAACAATTTCAAGCGCACAAGCGTGTTTCCATGTGTGTCCGCGCTTTAAGAAAGAGACCATCGAAACAGACGAGGGTGAGTTAGAACGAGCGGAAGAACTAAGGGAGAAGAAAATAACAGTGAACCTCGATTAAGACGACCAGGAATTGTGACTAACGAAAACAATCGACGACAGACCGGATAAAAGCCTTGAATGAGAACAAATTGAGAGGGACTGCAAAGAAAGACGGAACTATAATGGCAGAAAAGACACGAACTACCCCAGGTATGGTCATGAGACATTTCGTTCGGAGAGAATTCTAGGTAAAGCACGTATTTCACATCCACCTAGGCGCCCCAAAACCGTATAAAACTTGGAGAATTTCTTATGCTGACATCAACTGCTGGCTACTCCCATAGAAAAGGAAGACAAGGGGGAATGCCTAACCCAACCGACCAAAAACGAGAAACAGAGGTTGCATCAACGAGAGTGCATTGAATGTATGATGAGTCTCGGCGTGCCTTAGTTTCTCCTCCGAGTAACGCAATTGCAGATGTGTTTAATCGGGCGATGGCATCACCTTCAGCCGATCGAAGGCCGCCTTCTCCAGATTGGCTCTGTGATCCGGATGTGCGATCTTGATCAATTCATATGCCCTTTGACGCATATTCTTGCCCCAAAGCTGTGCAATTCCATATTCGGTCACCACATAGTGCACATGTGCACGAGACGTTACCACACCAGCGCCCTAGAAGATGATAAAGATTTTGCGAAAAAAAAAAATCCGTTTTCCAATCTACTTTTTAGATAAACTAATGCGATCCCCATTCGCCCACCTCACTCCCTTGATCTCTTGCTGTCAGAATGTCATTTGCGCTGCAGGTCATTGTGGCGCTGCACTACCACAGCTTTCGAGAAGCAATGAAGCACGGCGTGAGTGAGAATCATCAAAACCTTACATTCAACTTACTGCATGAAATGCGGAGAAAGCGCATAAAACTGAATTTCCTAGAAATAGACTCACTTGTATTTTTTTGTCATTTTACTCAGAAAACATTTCTGGGCAACACTCCTTCTTGCCTTTCATTTGACACCTATAAATTTTCCTAGATTTGCGCATGAAAACAATCAAACTCCAATGTCGAATTTTAGGAAAACATTTAAATAACTCAGCAAAAAGAATAGGGAAACTTGGGAGTAAAGGTAACGCAATAACGCAAACAAGGTAGCAGCACTTATATGCAACAACACATAAGCCGGTAATATAAGCGTTCGTATCAGCTTTACATCGGACGTGTCACAGGCATACTTCATCGGCACAGTTTTGTAGATGCATACATGTTGAGATGCACGACGTTTAACAGTTCACGTGCATCACTGTTCAATACTTCAAGTGCCGCTTTTTGCCGTTTCTACTTTAACGCTTTCGCTGGTAGAGATTCGTTGTGCACACTCACATATAGATGTTTCTCATCTCACTATTGCATGTATTCTTATGCAGAATCTATCCATCCACAAAAACGACGGAGCGGAAGCCTTTTGCCGCAGACATCCATAAAATCGCCACTCTACGATGCATCGAACTGCGGGGTATTGCTCCCCCTCCCCCCTTCCCTTGCACCCTTCGCACACAACGGCTAACCAACCACAAAAACCGTAGGTGCATGGCACTCAAACGGAACACCTCAAACTTCATACCTAAATTTCAAGTGTGGAGCAATCTCTCTGCACTTAAAATCGCGTCGATATAAATTCGTGCAAGGTGATTAAAATCTAAGCTGATCGAAACATGCTCCCGTTCAGTTCACTTCTAATAGAAACTAGCACTGTCGCGAATGACAACAAACCTCGTTAATATACGGTACGATTTTGGAAATGCCCTTCTTAGTAGCCGATGGCAACGCGATGATTGGTTTGCCAAGACCATCATCACCAATTGCTGCACCTCGAATAAAGTCGACTTGACCGCCGAATCCGGACAGAAAACGTGCCCCCACGGAGTCGGCGACAACTATAACAAGCAACACTCTCTTCGAATGGAGTTCGATTTCTCTAGACTAGATAGCTTCATGTGCGACCCTGCTCGAAAACTGTTCAGAAAATAAATATATTCATCCGCAGCATCCAAGCACTTGTTACGAGCACCCAGATGGTAGAGCGATAGACGCTACCACCCCTCCTGCCTCTCTCTTCTCCCCTTAACAATCCAAAAGCATATCTCCCATCCCTTTCTCGTTCGAATTTTGAGACACATTTTATAGGCCAAATATTCCACCAATTCCCACCTTTGATACCTTACATCGACTTTTCGGACGTTTTCCGGGTCAATTTTTTCCCCCTCACATTATAAAAAAAATGAGCACTTGCAATACTTCCAGTACTGGTCATCCTGACTTTTCTTTGGAAGCGTTCCTGAAACGTTTGTATTCGCGATACTATTATAAAACCCGCGATCTGACACTAACTGAGCCAAATAATTCATCAAACAGTAACGAACCATATACGAAAAGGCATCCACTGAAACAATCCCAACTACAAGATCAACAGTGCTGTCACAACAAGTCACGGCTTAGTGGCGTGACAGATTCAAGTGATGTGACATTCGAAGAATGTGAGCCATGGAAATGCATTTGTAATCTTCGTTTCTGGAATTGTTTCAGCACCCTGAGCTATACACATCAACTCTTCGGGATCTCTGTAAGCCTCTGTGACAAGTATTAAAACAAACGAAGACATCTCTCCAAAAAAGCCGATGAATTGAAATTTTAGTGAAGTGAAGTTTATGTGAAGCACAGGTCCCCCAATTGGTCTCCAGCAGCTCTCTCTAGCTATTTAGACTGCTTTCCGAGTCATAAGTTTTACAGCAAAAATGAAGATACTGCTACAACACTCAACACACAATTCGGTTCTTTGAAAAATTTGAAAATTCAGCGTTCATCGTTCTTTCGCCGACGCCCTGCCTCCCTCTATGCAAACGTCCTCCTGTCTCACTGCAACATTGCCGACTGCAAAATCATAAACCTTGTCCAGTGAGATCGATTTCCACTGCTGAATTAATGGCCGTCATTTTAGGCATCGTTCGTACAACACTCGGATCATTCACCCACGCAACGTCGCCGAAGAATACACTCACATTGTCGTTGAGGAAGTCGTAGAGTTTCTTTGAACCGTAAACGAATGAAACCACCATCTGAACATTCCCAAGATACACATAACCAAATAAAGGCATAGTCAAAGGTATGTAGCCCTCTAAGAAGATTGCAAGCAAAATTTTGCTGCATAAGCGTAGTTCTACGGATGGAGATTGGTGACCATAACTTTCCAAAATGAGGTGGCTATTATTTCCGTATTTTCGATAGCACCCGAATGCCTTCGGATGGTCAGCAGCTTTTAGCTCTTATCGAGCAACACCCACCTTCCAGAATTCGCCACTTTCCTTGAGCACTGCAGATGCAGACATTCTTCACCGTAAAACCGCAAGCACTACGGCTGTGTGCTCGCCGACCTGTGGCCAGTAATGTCTTATTCTATAAACATCACATCACTGAAACAACCTTGACGTAGGGCATCACCCAGTAAATACGTATCGGCCCATTATACGCAGCTGCTGAGGAGCCCTGTCCGATGTGTGCCCTCTGGCCTACGGGCGTGAGAGTTAAAGCACTGATCCCCAATTGGATAAAACCGATCAGAATTTGTTTTTCCGTTGGAATTTCGCTCTCATTGGGTTATCAACTGAGCAGTTATAATCACAGCAATAAAACTGCGCCGAAGTAAGACACCAGTCAATGTTTTATGCAATCAGGATCACTTAAAAAGACATTCATTTCTTCCTCATAGTTGACGGCGTAATTATTACTCTCCAATGGAAGCACCACATCAAAATTTGATGAGGCAGTCCACTGCTGCATATTTTTATCATGGAGGTTTATGACGTCGAATATAGTACCGCCAAATATGCAACAGACAGAAGGCGACAAGAATTCAACTGGAGAAACTTGTAGCCCTGACTTGATAACTAGAAAGTTGAACGCAATAAGTTAGTTGTAGAGACAATTTAGACACAAAGTTAAGCAATACCTCTACCACGTAAGAGGTCCCTAAGACCAAAAACTGACCTTGCCAGGATGAAGGGTCTTTTTGGCGTTTGTGATCGCGTTGCACGCTACAAGATCCAAAACACCATCCGAGAACATCTCGGTATGGATGCCCAGATCCTTATGATTATGCAAGCCTGCCAATGCTGCATCAGGAATCGCACCGATACCTTAAAGCGCAAAAATCTGTGTATTGATTTGCCCGCGTAGCGTATAATTTGTCACCTCGATAACAACTGTCAACAAGCCCTTCATTCGCTCGATAGTCATGCTGCAGCGGTATTCAACCAATCGAATTGCCCAAATAAATTAAAACCCTGTTATCGCTGCCCCAATCCTCCGCCCATAAAACGAATTTGCGCATCCTGATGATGGCAACTGTGGACAATGCAAAAATCGATAATGTGCCAACCTCTCAGGTATGCCCTTCAGCTTAAAATCACTTTCACACCATTCTCTATCTAATCTAACAACTACGCACCAGTTTTTAGTTAAAAATATGGATTTTTAATCGAACTTTACGGCAGTTGTTTTTAACTTCAATGTTTGAACAAAAGCTAGTAATAACCAGAAAAAAAGAAACAGATAATGAACCACTAATTACAACTGGGCAAACGTTACGCCCCGCAATAACGATGTCAAAGATGTGCCCCCCGGCGCGAAGAATGCACCACCTTACCTATGTCACCTCTTATTCGAGTTAGCCCCACCCCCATCACCTTCCTCATGTTTCCGGAGTCCCATCATTCAACTCACTAGATAATGGACAGTGAGAAAGAAAAGTCTTACGCTTCTTGCATTGATTATAACGCTGTCGTTCATCAACGCTCTCCTTTTCACGCAGAACCTTTGCCAGCCAATTAGGCGGTAACATACTACTACATCAACATAACTCTACTACTGGGAAAAGTGCACACACTATGATATACCTGCAAAGGTAGAATTCATAACGAACCAACTTCAAACAGCTTAAGCATCAAACCCGCATCAGTGCGCCCGAGACATCTCGTCAAAGACGCTGTTACGTAAGATCACAAAGAAAGAGGTAAACGAACCCATCTGAAGGGTAGCACCATCATCAACAAGATTGTTGGCAATTATCTCGCCTATTTTCTTCTCCTCGGGTGTCGGCGGCCCACCACCATGACGCTCATGCAACATATGGTCATTGCACTCCACCAAAACATCGATATGCGACTGATGAATTACTGCATCTCCAAACGTTCGAGGCATATGCTTACTCGTCATCGCTGCAAGTGGCATCACCATCACATGCCGCACAACCTTGGACAAACGCCTCTGAGCTAACGGGTCCATCTCCCGGGGATAAATAATGTGCTGAGGAGATTTCAATTGGTATAGGGGGCTTTATTCGAGGTTAAGCTGTAAAACAGTGAATGAACATCTGCAAATACAAACAGTGATAAACACTAGCGATAGGTCAATAATGGTCAGCTTGTTTCTGAGCCGCCTATGCGTTTCCGGACTTCTTTATAGACAACAGCAATACGAACGAGTTATGACATCAAAAAGTACTGAGGAATACCCTCTCATTCCTAAGGTGTATGCGAGAGGTACTTGAGGAAAAGCACACATTTAAAATGTCCAATGCTATGAGGACAGAAATCTCTTTTCTTGCAAACCAACGGACAGAAAATCAGCGAAAAGAACTAACAGTAGCGATTGCGGACGGGAAAGAGAAGACGGGGAAAGGAGGACAAGGGGGACGTGTATAAAGATGCAAGAATGGAACATGGTGAAACAAGTAATCAACAAACCAATGATAAGGTCGGCCTGCGTAACAGCAGCGCGAGCCGTATCAACACTGGTTCCCAACGAGCAGAAGCCATTCGAGTCCGGAGGAGATACCTAAATTAGTTTGTGGCACTAGCAATGTCTTAAAACAGAACTGAGCATCACCCTCTTCGAACATAACGATTGTAGTTGATGAGAGGACGGCAAAGGGGGCTCCCCGAGCACCCCTCTCCCTCCTCCCTTTCCAAGATCTCAGCCACGAGCGAAGAAACGTCTGTACTACTGAAGTATGTTTACGGTGAAGCAATACTGCCTGATAACAAAAAATCAATTACCTGTCATATATAAAGAATATTTCTGGAGCACCATTTGCATCTTACAACTTGCAATTAAAGCAGAAACATCAAAGCGTCAAAGAAGCCTATGTCAACGATGCCGACATAGAAACGGTCACGATTTAAATTTATTGTGCTAAACCTTCTAGAGACACTAGTGGATACACCTTACAACTTCACTCAAAGCACCAAACATTTGCCACAAATCATTCAGCAATAAGCAATCGAAACCCCACGAAGAAACGACACTTTCCTAGATTTGCGAGTGCATCTAGAATTCAGTGAGGGTTAATATCAAAGATGGGACCAATTACTTTTCCAGCTTTCTTTGAAAAGAGGATTTTTGAAGCTTCTTATAGCGTGAGTTGTTGCCTTAAAATGGTTTGTCCAGCCGAATGAGGAGAAACATAATCGGAAGCGAACGTATGAGTATGGGAGGATGAGTACGGCGTGAAGATATCTAAACCTACGAATGAATCTGAAATAGGCAAACAGCGCTTGGATGGACGGAGGCGGTGGGGGTTTGTACATCGAGGTTCTACATCACAACACTACGGACATAGCAAACCTTGAAGAGCACATTCAAAACGATGCAATTCATAAAGGGCAACGAACATGAAGGAGAGCTGCGTTCAACTTGATGGCGCCTGTGCGGAAAAGAAGTGGCACTTCGTGAAGGAAAGTCGAGTTGAAATCCGCTGTGCCTGTAGAAAATTGCTATGAAAGCTAATAATAGCAGTTCACAAAAAAGAAGTTGACAAAAAGTTTCTGCAGTTAGCAACTCTGCTGTCCTATAAATCAAACAATCATTCCGATGCACAAAAAGGGTTTGCTTAAGCCAACAAGAGGCACCTCAATACGTAATCTCTTAGCAATCCTTTCGTTCCTCCTTGCTCCGCCCATTCACCTTTAATTAGCATTGTAATCGCTATCAAAAACTTATAAATAAATATAAAGCAAAGCGAGACTAACCATCATTAACTGCTTTACGCAAGTTTGCACCCGTGAAGAGAGAGTTTGATCGGATACGATCTGGAAAATAGCCACTTTAATTTGCCACATCTCTAGTTAACTAGTTCAGCGAACAGACTCATCAATCACCCTGCAACGGTGATGAAATATGACCCTTAATATGAGCATCATACAGGTGAAATCTAATTCACAACTCAGCTTCGTCTCTTCAAATATGCTATCGAGCTGTGTAAATGGATAAGTCATTGGCACTATACAAATAAGGAAAAAACAATTTCGATTGGAATAGCAGTTTACTGAATGTAAACGAGATTACAAAGTGCGATACTAAGGTAGAAAGGCGAAGGTGAAGAGAGGAGGGCGAGTGGGGGGAGAGGAAGGAACAGGTGGAGTGCAAGCGGAACAATAGATGCCCTTCTCTGAAATCAGAACCGATCGCAAACCGTTCAAACGAATCTCTGAGTAGTCTTCGGCGGAACTGTCACAAATAGTTGGTATTGGTGGCACTGATGGGAGGAGAAAAAACCTATAGGTGTAACTTGGCAATGAACTTTTCAGGCCGAGTTCGGCATCGAAAATGATAAGATTTCTCGCGATCATTGAAGATTTCAATTGTTGAATTTTCTCCGTACGCATCATATAATATTTTGGTGGACATTATAGTGCCCTTTAACTGAATCGGATGAACATCATGCTATGAACGAGTGAAAACGCTGCTGAATTAAACTCAACTTAGTGTGCGTACATAAAGTTAAGTGCGAGATTACTACCAAAGAATTAACCGTCACTCCTTGCTTAGCACAGAACATTCAGCAAGATCAACGAGATGGTTCAAGAATCGATGGCAATTAAAAGTACGACGAACTCTTGACATCAGGTGCAGTCCACGGGACAGGACCCTCAAGGTGAAGGTGGTGCAGCTTGATGCCCTTGAGATCGTTCGCCTTCGCATAATCGCAGAGTCCCTGTAGTAATGGAGTAGGAGTGGCAGCGATACCATGCACGAATATGTTGTCACCTATAAATTCAAACTCATTGCTTTTCAATTCTCCGACTTCTCCACACTACTTCATGGGCTTTCGTCCTGGCTTTAACATGACGTCAAGCCGCAATCGTGCGATTATCGTCCTCGAAGAGCGAAAAAATAAGGACAAACTTGGGGAAAACATCCTCTGAGAAATGAAGCAAGTGGGAGGGAAGCTATAATAGCAATAGCTGTAAATGCACATGAGTTCAGATCGCAGAAATATGTATACCTCAGATCGATGACAGCCGCCCATGTCATTCGAAATCCATTTCGAAGCAAACATCATCCTGGACTGAAGCGTCCATAAAAGTTACTACAATCCTATTTCTTCTTACTACGCATGAAATGCCAAATTTGAATTCAATAACGCTGACCCGATTTGATGCCTTTGAAAGCATTTTTGATATCAGTAACAACAGTCTTCTTGCCAGCAATCGGATACGAGCATTCTTGACTCTCCAAGCTGCCAGGTACGACACGAAGCAACGCCGGACTCGTTGAGAAGCAACGCGTCGTCGGACCAAACGCTCGCGATAGCATCTCTCCTAAGACAAATCCAACATGTTGAGGTTTGTGTGTGGAAATGCTTGAATATCTAACGATTCACAAATGAAACAAAGGTTAATTACACTGTCGGTATGACAGACACATTGCAGACAATAAATCCGCGAAATAATATACTCAAATTTCAACTGCCCCACCCGCTTCTATGAATGCCACAAAACAGATTCATCGTTCCCCTGCGACTTGATCGACATCCCAATGTGGTGCCATTCAAGCTCGAGCTTTGCGTATAAAACATAACCATATGTATATACCAAAATCTGGCGTTGATCCATCAACCTAGAAATGTGCTATGGCCTCTTAAAGGCGTGTTCAACCAATTTTGCGACCGATCGCAAAAATGCGACTTTTTATTTTCGGAAGAGGACTTACATCACTGTAAAAACCAATTACAAAGTTAGTACATTACGCATACATTTCCCAATTCACCAACGAGCAATGAAACGTTCGTCAGTGAACAAATTGGGTCGATCAATCTTTTCCTTTCATTTTCTTTGAACTATTTTGACACTGTGTAAACCTGACCTGCTACCTCATAAAAGGTTTTATTTAGAGATATAAACAACCGATGCCGAGAAAATTCTATCAAACCACGGACTCATTCAAAGTTTTTGCGAATTTCAGAGAAATGGAGGGGGAATGGGGAGAGAGGTTATGCCTGTTATTCGAAGCCTTGAAAAAAACTACGTTCAATCTAGAATAGAAGATATAGAATCGATGAAATTCGACCAGCTATAGACGAAGAATTCTGATGTCCCACAAAAAACACTATCACAGCAACGCTACGTGTTGCCCACTAAAGTGACTTCAAAAGGAATCGACATGAACGATGAGGCATCAAATCAACTAGACGCGCTACACTGCACGTAACACAGCACTGATAAGCAGTCATCGTTTAAAATTCATTTTTGCTCACAATAACGTCTGTTATGTTGAGAATGGCCATTTGCATGTATACACCTGTATAACTCTACAAGCGTCTGCCAAAATTCCCAAATGCTCTTTACATACAGTCAGCGGCAGTGGTAATTTGATTGCCCAATTCGAGTAAACTTACCATATTTCTTTGCAACAACGTACCGGATGAATTGTTTAATATTACGCAATGGGAAGGATCACTTATCGTGATCACTTTTACTAGAAGGAACAGCAAGAGAAGAAGATGCGGGGGGGGGGGGGGGGGGGGGG
>JAARMF010001818.1:14480-35112 GCA_022844705.1 Toxascaris leonina
TGTTTTACACCCCCCCCCCCCTCCCGCGAACCTCGTTTCCAACGTAGCTCTCCTTTTGGTGGGTTCTTAGACACCTAGCAGTAACATGAATATACACTTGAATGGCAAGTTCGGCTACTTAGGTTCCCAAGCCTAAAATGATTTTCACACCTTTTCGAAGCTTGTGAACCTTCTACGATGGTGAAGCGTCACTATGAAATATACCAGACAAGCAGGATAATACCGATGTCATATAGCATTCCATCGATTTCTCATGAAAGAGCAGCCGAAACCGTCGACGTGAGAAGAGCCGTTGCCAACCGCCCTACTCTGATGAATCGAGAAAAGGCTGGGTTAGAATCTTATGAACTACTTGACCACAGGCTTAAGTACTTCAAAGATCTGGGAAGACTGTGGTGTTTCATGTAAGCACTCTTTGGCGCCGTACTAAACCACCTCAGCAACAAAGCCTTACCATTACACTGTTCTTATGCAGTGTTGACATACATTACTCTCTCGCATCAAAGTATTTTTAAAAGAGGGAAATAGCGAAAAGTTGATGAGACAGTTCCCCGAGACCGGCATAAAGATGATTTTTGACGATTAAACTTCCGTATGGAAATTTGTGGATGGTCACGTTTCAAATCCGCCGATTGCATAGAAATCGTATCGTCATTTCTTGTTGCTGAAGGTTTCAAAATGACTATACGGAGGGTTTTGCTGGAGAAATTACTCGATGAGAGAGTGAACAACGAGAAAAGGGAAATAGAAGCGAGAAGGGAATGCAGCACACAGAACGTATTTTGATGCTGATGCAAGCGTACACATGCGTGCAATTTCAATAAACGTGTCAACGTGCAGAATCGAATTCTGCCGTATCGATGTGAATTGGTGCCGCTCGACGATTCGACGGATCGTTCAAAAGCATCGTGTTCGAATGCTTGTCAATCGATTGCACTGACAGCATGGCACGCTCACATTACATATTTATGCATACCAAATATTACATTTGTAAATAACTAAATAAATACAAATATACATTCACATTTGTGCTCTTATTTGCTCATTTATTTGTTTATACTTATTTGTTTATTTATTCATTCATTCACCTGCTCATTCACTTTTCCATTTATTTATTCATTTATTTATGTATTTATTTATGCATCTACCTGTCCATTCATTCATAAATTTATTTGTATTTATATATAGATCAAAAGAGAGCACTTCTAGACGATGATGCATGGCACTGCAATGCGTATGTCAATGTTATTTTCTCCAAGTTGATGCTGAACAGAGGACCACTTGGTATGTGAGGGTAGTTGTTCTTATATAACTTTTCGAAGAACGAGTCTCAGCAGTTCTATGTTGACGATGTTTGATCTCGGATAGATGGTAAGATATGGTGTTCCCCGATCACTGAGTGTAAGCATAATCGCAACGCACCCCCCCCCCCCCCCCCCCCCCCGCCCATTGTTATAAGGCTTTTAAGTACCACTGCTTGCAGATGGAGTAGGAGAAAGGTATCGGGAAACGAATGAGACAATTGAATCTCCACTCCTCGTACCTGTCCCTCGGCTGATCTTCCAATGCTTATCTATTTACTGTGTGAGAATAACGGAGTCGTGCTTAATTACGTGATTTTCATATCTTCTACGAGGTATACAACACGTGACATGTCCCCAGTATCCTTTGTGGCGCACTGCAAGATCTGATCATCATAACTTAAGCAGCCATGTGTTTACAGTGTGTGAAATTGCGCAAGTGAAATCGTCAGAGGCTTTCAAAGTCAAAGCGAAATTTCTATAACCGGAATTACTTCTTTCCGCACCTGAAATAAACAAAGAATCATTAAATCGGCCCCATCTTCCTTCCCTGGTGCCTTTATTGTCTTTTTACATGTTTTCATTTGGCTTGTTGTTTTGTGAATATGCACTGCCTCATCAGTATTATTTTCTACATTTGTTATTCGATTCGCTTTTCTCTATAAAGAAATGAGAAAACATCTACAAAGAATTGTCTCCTCATTCCTTTCCTGTTACGTCTCCGTCGGTGTTGACCTTGTATAGTATATGTGTGAGATATTGACTTCTGACCTTATGTTTTGTTGAGTATGTTCTTGCTATGATTGTGAGTAAGTTCATTACCGTCATCATCCACTTCCTTAAAGATCCATCAATCCTGCAATTTATGCTTCTCTCTTAGGGTGACCAACCATTTCATACTTTATACGCCCATGAGCAGATGCATTGTAGCATCTGAGCACAAACTACAAAAAGTCGTTTGGATTGATTAGAAGGCAACCGACCATAATAAGGCATTGCCTACACTCTCGGTGGGGCATAGTTTCTTTCTCTTGAATCAAATGAAAGCATGCTTGAATGATGGATGTTGGAAGGCAAGAGCAGATAGTTCATCATCACATATACGTCATATTTGTTAGTAAGATCCCCAGAGGCAGTATTCTTCTTTCAGTTCAAATTAACAGTGCGAAAAATTAGCCAAATTTGAGAGTTTTAAAACTATTTCGGATGAAATTTATCGCCTTTAAAGTGACCCTTTGTCAGTGACTCTGATCTGGTGCAGATGGATCTAAGTATCTGAATTAAAGTGCTGTATTAATGGTAAGTGCTTGGTGAGAAGGAAGCGTTGCCCACTGCTTGATTCGGGCTCAGGTTGTCAATTGTTGCTTAGATGCAGTCGTCTATGCATCATTGAATGCCACTTCATAGGATTCGTAACTTGGCTCCAACTTGACAACTTTATTTAAGAGCGTTCAAATATCTCAAAGCAGCATTGTCACACCTTTTCCTCTTGTTGTCTTCGAATGCTTCAGTATTGTTCCTCATCTCATAGTCGGATCTTCACTCCTCATGCAACTCTGCACAATAATCTTTATGCACCTTCGTGCGCCATAAACTTATAGCCAGCCTTATTAATCCGATTATCGCTCACCTTGTGAATCTGGTTACGGCCGACCTTACGGACATGGTTATGGTCGGGCTTACGGGACTGGTTACGGTAATTGCGGTTGGCCTTACCGATCTGCTTACGGCTGGCAGCATTATCGATCTTATTACAGTAGACGTCACCAATCTGATTACGGTTGACTTTATCGTACGGTTGACCTCACCAGTTTGGTTATTGTTGACCACCTTATCGGTGTTACTGTTTATTGTTATTCTCACCGACCTGATCATGAGTGATATTGTTACTCTGACCACCGCTGACCCTATTAGACCGATTACCGGGTTTATTTGAGGATAATAAATTATAGAGAACGTTTGCTGATTCAAAAAATTTGTCATAGCTACATAATTACGGCGCTACAGCATTCTAATTCTTTGTGGTCGGCGTCGGAGCGCTAGTTTGTCTCATGTTTGACATCTGCGACGTTAGGGTCATAAACGATTTTTCAGCGACTCGTCCTTTTGTGAGAAAAACCGTCTTTTGCATTGACCACACATCGCATCTGAATCTGCTTATAAGGGATCAACGGACAAGCCAGGGCGCACTGCCGATCTGCTTTACCATTTCTGCACTGCCCTTTTGGGGGACTGGAATGGAGAGGAAGGAGACGGGGAGGGAGGAGGGGCAGCGAGAGGATAATAGGGGCGGTGGCGAGGGGGAGGGAGAGTCGAAAAGAAGAACAGTTTCCCGTTAAAACTCTAACAGCTTTCAGTCAATTTTCTTGCGCCCATTTTCAGTCCGGCGACGTTGGGCAGATCGTCGGCCACTGTGTCGCTTCGTATACGAAGCAAGGTTTGGGGTGCTTGCTTGGGTGACTGCAAGATATCAGATCTGCCGCTCTCTGTTATTTCGCTTCGTTGGTTGTGTGTTGCTTATGGCCTTTTTTGTGATCGAAACTAAGACCGCGTTTAAACGACGTTCATATAAAATACCAAAAAGTTGGCTAAAAATGCGGTAATGGAATCGGAGTCAAGGCTGCAAGTGAATATAAGCAGATTCAAATATTCCGCTGTCACCGATGCCCTCATCACAAGGCGCTGAAGAGAGGAGAGTTATTCAGCAATAGCGGATGTAATTCCTCATGTAACTGCAATATACACCTTGAAAAATGTGAATGAGTGGAAGTGTGCTAGAGGAGTTAGCCGAGTATGTGCGTTGACATTTCACCCACCTGGCTAACCGATTTCGGTTGGTGCTTAGTTGTGAAATATGCGGAATGATGGCTTTATATTAGCTTGCATGATGACTCATGGAAGGCGATTGCCAACGTGTCCTTTTTTGATCGATTGATCGCAGTCGCATAGGAGAAAGCATCCGATATTTTTTGCACTTTTGAGTGTTGAAAATTCATTTCAAGCTCAAAGAGTCAAAGTGAAAAGTTGTATGATGTGCATAACACCTTTTCATGACTCCAGCCTTGATGGCCCTTAAGTCGAAACTGTCGGACGAATAGACAACGCGTTGCCGTAGTGTACATTTGCAGGCAGACTTACAGAAGAGCATAAAAAATAGTGAAATCAAGCAAAAAGAACTGCGAAAGTAAATTGGGTTCGTTAAAATTTCGAAGCAAAAACGTTTAGATAGCATGAAAATTTAACTGAATTTGCAAAGTGAAAATGCGTCTCTGAATAAATAAGTGATCGGCAACGATGGATTGAATTGAGTAGAAATAATTGGCACTTTGCAGATTACGAGAGGAGAATGATGACTATCGAGAAGTCGTCAGATATGAGGAATGCAGCCTATGCAAATGACGATATTGAGGCTGATCTTATGAAGACACTTTCCTCTTGGAAAGGGTTGTTATGTTTATCCTTCTTCCTCTTCTCTATTCAAATAGCGATATCTTCAGGCTCTTATTCAGGTTCGTGCTACGATTCCATTAACCGTTTTTATTGTTATAACGGCGCTCATGTCAGTAGAGGAGGGAGCAGTTTGGCACTTTTGTGAGCCCATAGAATCATGCAGAGAAGACGTCCTTACAAGATGCCCACCCTCACATATCTTCAGGAGGCACACATGTGCATATTTCACCTGTGCTGTTGCATGCTGTCCCAGTCGTCGTATTGCGAGAATGCCATTGCTGCTATCGATTAACAACGGTTTTTGGAGAATAGGTGTTATCGGATCTAAGTCCCAGCAGCGGTCGGGAACTTGACTGGATTAGGAATAAAAATAGAGCCATTTGGAGTCGTATGAGGATTAGGACTATGAGGTAGGACCTGGTCACTGAATCTTACTCGTACTTATAGTTGTGTTTTGTTCCACGAACAATCAAGGAGTTGTTGGGAGCGGTTACTTTTTGAGGAGTGAGAATTTTGTTGTGGTTATGAGGATAAGGTGCTGCATACTTTGTACACCTAATTTTGCAGAATACATTTTTGAAAACTGAAATGGTATTTCCGGTGATCGAAAACTTTTCAGGATTCTGGGTGATGTTATTATGTGGGAAGATCGTTTTGTTTCCGAAATTTGTTTTGCAGCACAGAAAAAGTCTGTGATATTTCAGAGGCTTGAAAAGAAGCCGATTTTTGTGTTCTATTGCAGCCAGAGGATCATAATTACTAATTTTTTTGTTGCGAGGTGTTTATTAAGTGGAGTCGAGTTTCTGCTATGAGGGGGATATCTGTTTCTTTCAGGAGTTTAGTTGAGGGAACCGCTCAGATGTTCTCGTAAGCTTAGGCACACGAACTCTGTAGCATCCAACCGTCATAATGGCAAGAGACATAACCCAGATGGCTAATCGAAAGGAATGTTGAAGTTAATATAAAATTTTATTCCGCAATGCAGCAATTTCCGCACTTTCCACAAAATGCTTTCCAATGGTTCAGATGAAGTTCCGTTCATAGATTAACCTTTCCAGTCAAATCGTGTACTTGGCTAGAAGATACGAGTAGATAGGAATTCTAGCGTTAATAACATTCTAGGATATCATTCGCCCCCGATGTTCGGTGATTTCGAAGCTCAGAGACATTGGATGGAGATCACTACACATCTGCCTGTAAAGCAGTGGTATGCGCTTAAGCCATTTTAAATCTGAACTGCAAGAGCAAATATTCAACGTCCGTTTCGTCATTGCATGAATTAGTTCATAATTTCCAAGTGGGGAGGGGAGTTTATTAAATTTTTGTTATTATTCAATGAGGCTGCAGAAGTTTTGGACGTTTTCTTTCACTTTTGCGAGGAATGTGGCAGTCCTTTATTGGTAATTATAAGAAAGAAGCTACTGCATTTTTGAACGGAAATCACATTTCAGGTCCACTGATTTGAGGACTATTAAACTTTCGAATTAAAAGAAAGTGAGCTGAAACTAAAATTTCAGAGCATCTTGAAGGAGTGCCGTCATGAAATATGGATTAAAGGACACTGTGCTTCTACAAGTTAAACCTTTATCCTGCGATGATGTCTCCTTTTTCAGGTATGTTAATGGAAGTGACAACGATCTGAACTATTGGGGTCTTGATTATCCTCCGCTTACAGCTCTTCATAGCTACGCACTTGGGAAAATGTGACCATTTTTTCATACACATTGTGAGCGTATATTGAAGAGTAGCCTTTAGATCGCCTTACATTGCATTTTCATCTTTAAAAGAACTTTTTCCCTCACATCGGCCATATTACCTTCCACCTTCAATCTAAAAAGTTTTCTCGAGGATGTTATGCTAATAAAAGCCGGTGGTGCTTAAAAGCTGCGATAATGCAAACCGCTTGCATGCTAAATTAATATTCAATCTGACCTTAA
The DNA here is from genome assembly GCA_022844705.1 of Toxascaris leonina. Lineage (NCBI taxonomy): Eukaryota > Metazoa > Nematoda > Chromadorea > Rhabditida > Ascarididae > Toxascaris > Toxascaris leonina. The sequence goes on from JAARMF010001818.1 coordinate 21,169, forward strand.
CATTTACTGCACTTGCTTGTGTCGCGTATATTGCTTCAGTGTCGTTGGCCATAGCTGCTTGCGAGTTTGCTCTCAAGAGACGAACGCTGAAAAAAGCGATGAACTCGAGTCCCATATGTGAAAGCCTTTGCAATCACCATTCGGCCGTATTATTTGCTTGTGGTTTGATCGAGTCGTTCGTTGTTTGCATGAATGTATCTTCAGTAGAGCGTGATGAATTTTTCAGCAGCGAAAAGATAGATCCCTCATGGGTCGCACTCTTCCAGTCGAGAGGAATCGAAACGCAGTCACATAAATTGTTTATGCGGCTATCGGTCCTGGTGTCCATGTGGATTTTGTACATACCAGCTGTTGCAGCCTTCGTTCATCTTTCATCATGCAATCAGAAGGTTTCACTTTGCCTCTCGATGATTTTCTTCGATGTTTCACTCATTTTTTCTCCACATATTGTTGGCTTTCTCTTCTTATTTCAGTGAAAAAGCGAACAAAGCGTTATCCAGAAGTTTCATTGTCTGTTGACTCGTACAAGCGAATGCTCGCGCAAAGAACAGCATATGTGGGATTGTTTCTTCGTTTTTAATTCCTCTGAGTTTTTGATTTCACTAGTCGAAGAGCTAAATGCTCTCATTTCTCACTCTCCTGGGCATTTTCAGACGTTTTCTGCTTGGATATGTGGTGCAGTGATATGCATCAAAAATGGAAGCTTCGAATCGAAACAGTTGCAGCAATTTGCCATCTTTTTGCAACGTCGCCTTCGTCAGTAAAGAGAAAAAGAAATCACCATGCCGAATCAGATCTTATAAGAAATATGGACATTTGATGTTTATGCTCACATTCACAACTATTGCATGAAATGAAATAAAATCTTTTTTTCAGATGTATTGGGGCACTGTTGCAGTTTTATATCCAACACTTATCGCAATGGATAATGGCCATTTCCAGTAAGAACTTTCTCTTTTTTTAAATACTGTAACTCGAATATCAGTGGAATACATCATCTCACTGTTATTATTATTCTCATGGCTCGATATATGCCTAGCAGCATATGTGCTTTGCTTTGGCGTTATAGAGAAATCACATCGTCTGTCATAGAAACGTTTATATCTCTATGATTTCGAATTCACAAATTGTGTGCAGTGGAATATATATATATATATGTATATATATATATATATATATATATATATATATATAGCTGGTACTCCTTAGGTTGGTGGTGATAATGCGAGAGTCCATCTTCAGAAAACAATGCATACCTTGCAGCAAGTTTGCTAGGTGGCTGGTGGCAAGTGGGAAACACGAAATCACTCTCATTAAGACCGTTGGATATTTCCAAGCTTTTGTATTTCGTTTGTAGTGGGGTCGAATATAAATTCGTATAAATTACAGAGGATGTTTTGGGAGTTTAGAATTTCCATGCGGATTAATGCTTGACACTCCTTGCACCGAATGGAAGGAATAGTTGATAGGCGATGTGAGATAATGGGTATACTTACTGGGCATTTGAATGCAAGGCAGGCACTTTGATACGACCCGCTGATAGCAGCAATGCACGACAAAACGCGAGTACTGCGTCGATATTCCAGATAGCGAGGTTCATTCAATACCTCATACATTCGTTGCTGCCGTCTCACAGTCGAAATTCAATCTTCTTGCAATTTTTAATGTACTCAATGTAGACTATGTTTTGCATAATAAACATATATGTTGGGTTCGGTCTAAGAATATGAATCCCCTTTCTCGTAGTGAAAATCAAGAAGGGATTTACGGTTTTATCGCATTTACGGAAATTTCGGTTCGGTTTAGGGGGAACGTCTTTTTAAGAAATAATTTGCTCAGTTTTGTTGAGATTCTTTATACTTAACCATTTTCCGATATTATATTTTAGCAAAGTTCGAAGCAAATGAGCAAAATTTCTAATAATTTTTGTGGAATTGCAGAATTGCGATGAAATATTTGCCGCAGCTGTTGTGCAGCTTTAAAATGATTCACCCTTCGCGAGTTTCACATTTCACAATTTTTGAAGTCCCATTTCCCTTTCACTTTTTTACATGTCGTTTAGGAGAGGAGAAGAGAGGCTTACAAGCAAAAGACACAAATGTTTTCATGAAACGAGAATATCCCCACTTGTTGTTCTTGCTAAATGCGTCACTTCGCAACATAATTTTCTCTTCTATACTCCAATCTACTTTCCTGTTGTTTCGCAAATCGTTTCTGTTGTTTCGGGCGTTTCGCAGATCATGCTTCCCAAGAGCCATAATGGCGACCTCGTATTTGCACGTTTATCTATCTTTTTATCCTGCAACTTCAACTGGAAAGGCACCGAAGCCAGATTTGCGATCTTTGGAGAGTGTATGCCATAGGTTGACTTCTCGAAGAATATTTCGTATTGATGCAACAAATTTGATAGAAGTTATGAAGATAGAGTAGCTAAAAGTACTGGCAGGCAGTTGACTAAATTCGAGGGAATTATTTCTCGTGCATATTGCTTGTTATCATTTTTTGAATGTCGCTGATCCTACGAGAGGATTGCAAAAACACGTTGTGTGTCAGGTGTGTTGGCACGCTTCTGCATTCTGACAGCGTCTTGGCACTTGTAGTGTTCATCGTGCATTTCGATCAATGCTAGTTGTTTATTTCTCGTTACAGACCACCACCTGTATCGGGCGCACTCTCATAGTCCTTCCTAAGGTAATCTTCCGTTGCATTCGCTTTTGTAATAACTCATAACGGTTGGTGGGTTGTTGAATAAAACATTCAGATACAATCACATATCTTTGGGTTTGTTCCTGTTGGCGGTGATTTGCTTCGATCAAAAATGGCGAGCTGCTGGATCGGCGCTTTTCACTATGGCCGTTAACTTCAAGCAGATGGAATTATATCATTCACTACCAATTGCTGTGTTTCTGCTATCAACCACTCTTCCGTCGTCCTATAATGTCAAAATTTTGCTTCGAAGGTTTGATTTTATGATTTTTCGGCTAATTTGTTTTGCCGTTTTGTTGGTTCAGCGGGAATAATTCATTCTTCGATCATCGCAATTGATATGAAGGGAGATGTGCTTCACATTTTTGCATGTTCATGTTTCTATAATGAAACAGATTAAAGGTACAGGATTGTTGTGAAGAATGTTCTTCGTAGAGCACAGTGGGTATCTCCGACTTTGGGTCCATCGTTATCTTTGTTTTTTCGATTTAGTTATCCATATAAATCGATTTTTCATTGAGTTTATAGTTGATATATCTGTTTTTACTGATGCCTTTCAATTTTTTATTGTCATTGCTTTTTTGCATTACCGATTTTTTGATCATCACAATTTATGTTTATGGTTAATATAAGTTATTGATATATGTCGATTTATTTCATTTAAATATAAAGTAGTTGCTGCAGATTAATATGAACGTAGGTGTATAAGCATAAGTCCACAGGATTCTGGAAGAAACCTTCCGATGTACTCTCTAAAATGGTACTCAGCTAATCACCAGCTTGAAGGAATAATAACTGAAAAATTATTGCTGAAGATTTTCGAGATTTTTTTCAGCGGTATTGAGCTATGTGGTCTGTTTTGTTTTCTGCCGAGAAATTTGTTTTCTGCCGCTGAGGCGATGAGGCCTCACACAATGCATACGCAAAAGAGAAAAATACTTGATATAATAGAGGTAACAAAATGGGTGAAAAATTAAAGATTCTACCTAAGGACTTTGAAAAGTTTTTTCTCTAAGTGGGCTGAAAAATAGAGGTTCGCAAGAAAGTTGTCTCCGAAGCCTGTTCAAAATTAGCGAACTGGGAATGAAAATCACTTCATCAACTCCTCTCCCCCTCCCCCCTCCCTCTCCCAATCCCTCTATCCCGAGTACTCACGGGAGCAGTCTTAAACGTCATAGCTTCCCTAACACTTTTGCGATAGAAATTCTGATACATTTGGTTTGATGATGTCTTTTGGCCATTTGAAGGGAGCAAATTCGCATTTTGTTTCGGTGCTAAACTATCCTTCAAGGCGTTTATTTTTTCTCACTACTGTGGGTATACGTATATGGACAAAGTATTGATAACAAGCGTTGTATTTTGCAGCAATTTGATGAATTTTTTTGAAATTTCAGTATTTTTCAGCTTCGTTGAATTATTGAAACTTTTCATCGTTGTTGTTTGTACATTTGTGCTGTTATGGTCTCCGTTTATCGTGACTGATGCCGATTTGAGGCAAATTTTGCATCGAATTTTTCCTTTCTACAGGGGCATTTTCGAGGTGAGTTATCTGTGTTTGTTTTAGAGCGATGCTGGTGTGCTGACCTTTAGAATGCTCTGATAATTTACGAGAAACTTATAAAGAATGGCATGGTTTTCTCGTTTGAGGTACTGCTTTATCTTGGAGCTTTTTGGTGTGACGGCGAGGAGTAGAACAGGTATTCGAAGGTGGAAGGAGTATTTGAGGAATCCATGGTAGTGAGGGGACATGAGACGTAAAATGTGGGAGGATGGGAAAATGAAAGGAGTGCAGTTCAGCAAGGGCGGATTCACTTTTCGCCTTCCTCAACAGTGCTGACTATTTTGGAATTATGAATGCTTCCATTGTGTCCCTCGTTTGCCCCAATGCCCCAGCTCATTCACATCCTGAAACTTTGTTGATGAAAAGCAGCCGGCAGACGGCATACGCAGAGCGAACAACATGAACCGGTCGAATCAAGAATAGAAAATCCAATAACCTTAGCAACAGGCTGTATCATATGCGGTATTTATCAGCTGCAGACGAAATGTTCCTACCGTTGCAGCTAAAGGTCGATGTGACTGCTTCAGTCTGCGTGATACAATTATATATCCCTTCCTTTCTTCCCCCTTCCACCTCACCACTCCCGTCTACATTTCTACTTCATTGGCTTTTAGGCAAGATTGCATCACGCTGTAAGTTTTCCGTAAGAATTCATCGTGAAGGAAGCGTACAAGAAAAGGCCAAAGTTTTTGGAAAGAATTTTCAATGGGTGTTAATAATTAACAACCTGCTGTTAGATGGTGGTGTTGGCGAGTGAGTTTTGCGGAACGATGAGTGAATGCCGGAGTGTTCGAGAAAGAATCTCTACCGCAGTTTTTTTGCTTCATCGAATACTGCAGCATCATTATCACTGAAAATTATATGCGTTTAAATGATTCAATTGTTGCAGGATAAAGTGGCCAATCTGTGGTGTGCAATCAATGTAATTATAAAATTGAATAAATACACCAATGCATATTTGGTGAAAGTGAGGTCAGTGCAGTTTTATTTATATGTGGTAACCTGTAGTTGTAGTGGCACTTTGGGGGAGGGGTTATTTTTGTGTAGGCCGCTATAGGAGGGGGACTGTCGTTTCTTGAGCCGAACTTGTAAAGTGTTGTGTTATATTCATTTTGCGGGAACGGTTAACGAATTCGTCAGTGGCAGTCATCAATTCCGAATTTCCAACGTTATATACTGTTTGGTGTTTATTAGTTCCCATGGGACATGTTGATTGGTGTGAATGAAATTGTTGCATGTAACTTATTTACTGCCTGTGCTTGCTTATCCACTTCTCCGCTCCTTCATACCTATTACATGTTTAGATGCATGATTGCTCGGTTGATGCTCGTGCATTCTGTCGGCTGTTAGTAGAACTCTTGAGGTGACGTCGTTTCTGAGGTATTAGTTCGATATAGTACTAGTAGAAGACATCCTTGGGTGTCGGAGGAGGACTGTTGAAAGCTTATGTTGCTGATAAATTGAGCCATCCATCGATGAAATGTTTTTGCATATTTCAGCACAGCGCTAGTTATATGCACACATTTGCCTTCATTGTGTGCACTTTTGTTACGACCGAGCATATCGATGTTCAGAACGACGCTGTTTATCTCGAGCTTAGCATTTTACCTCTTCTCGTTTCAAGTGCACGAAAAGTCGATTCTTTTAGCAGCAATGTAAGCACTTTTTTGCCGTTGGTTTCTCTTCACTGTTCGATTGCCTAGATGCAACGAATGCGGTTAATTGTTTGGAAATGCTGAGAAAATACAAGTTTGGGAGCGTAGCAGAGGGCGACGCACCTTGTCGAATATTTTCATAGCATCTCAACAGATATGAGCTATGTAAAACGTAGCACTCATGTTTTCATCGATTTATATGAGAGTCGCTTTTTATAACGCAACCTGAGTGAGAAGTATGCGATATTTTGTCTTCTTTAAACGCACCTGATCGTTTCGAATTTGATGGATCAACGTGAATTCTGGTATGGGTGGTCCTTTTGTAGTTTAAATTGTACCTGCCGGATTTCGTGGCTCTTCTTTCGATGGTTTATGACAGGTAGATAGACGAGCGCATGTAGGGACAGATACATCTTTGCACCTTTACAAAGCAGTTTTGCGAAAGTGCTTGATGAAGGCAACAACTTCGATTGTTGATCCGGGGTTGATGTAGTTTTGGAGTATTCGTAAGAGTGCCTTTGGTAGCCGAGCTCTAAATTGTTCAGCCTTAAACTGTGGTCTAAACTTATCTTACAACATTATTTTCGGAGATCGCATTAGCTGCTTAAATTCTTCATTTGTCAAATTTATTGAAATTTCATCTATTACACTTCGTTTAATATCACAGCGAAACATTTAGGAGTAAAAGATAGAACGGCGAACGAAATCAAAAAAAAAACTGCTTGTTGAGCATTACCTGATACTTCGTTTATTTGTTGTTGTTTTACTGCATTACCAATTTAAGACGAGGAGGATATGACTGACATTTCCGTATAGTTGAAATATCATTTCAGTGCGGCACTTTTAATTTGGCCTGAACGACGGGTAGCTGTATCATGGTTTCTAGTCATCTCTAATACAAGGTTGGCAATTATAGCTTTATACTTTTACATTTCTGGGAGTGCAGTTTGAGCGATTTCTGCGCCCGTTGTGTCCTTCATCATTACGAGCAGTACCCTGTGTGTCTGCAAAGGGAACGGCTGTGATATTGCGGCAGTTCAAAAGAGGATGACGCCTTTTGTTTTCACCTTCGCTTCTTAGAGTATCGTGCAAAATTTTGAGCTTCAATATGATTCTGAGGCAATGATTTAAGAGGGTTTCTGCTAGTAAAAGTGAGAAAACGACATCAAGTCGGGACTGGTTGGTGGAAGATGAGATGGGTTCCATAGCTTTATGAAATGCCGGTAAAGTAAAACAACTTTGTGAAGTGGGCTGTATCCGTCCATTGATTCGTGGCCTGCGGCTCAAATAGGAGGTGCCTGTTGTAGTTTGGGAGCCAACTTGAACTCATTCGATTTCCATTTATTTGATAGGTTATATGTTTACGCCGTTCGCTGTCCCATCAATATTTTTACTCAAGTTTCGTATTTACGTAATTTTTGAAGTGATTTTCTCTTTGTGACAGAGGTGGTTGTGGTAAAGTAAAAGGCCACTCGATGCTATTTATTTTCTATGACGATTTATAAGTGAAAGTTGAGGACGCAGTTTGTTTTTTAAATGTTGACTCGTTTCAGTGTGTTCCCTCTATGTGTGAAAGATGGAAACGCATTGCACTTAGCGGCGTTCATTTTCTACGCGGTGATTTTATACCCGAACTTCTCGAGATTAAAGCCTCTTCAGGTATAGTTTTATTGCGCTTTTTTGTCTTGACGATTAATTCTATAGTTTATCAAGCAATTATTAATATCTTCTATAAACATGCAAGTTTGGACCACTTTTACTTCCTTCGTTTATCAACCGCACACCCTTGAACCAAAGCAAAGAAAATTTTTTGTGAAGAGAAATGCCCTACTCAAATACTACCTTCATGTGCAATGTCAGAATAAACGTTGCGAAATTTTACGAGAGAAGATAATCAAATAAATACATTATTAATATTTTATTATATCAAAATGCCGAAAATAACCTACTCAAAAATTTTAGGATTCATATGGCAGTGGCATTTTACATTAATACGTTTAATTGGGCCACAAATTGAAAGCAGTCTTTCCCCTGGGAGTTTACTTATTGACCATTTTGGGTGAAAGTGCACCGTTTTGTTAATGTGAACAAAATCAAAACAAGGTGACATTGATGGGTCTAGGGGATGGAGTGTAGTTTGACTTTTGCCTTTCGTGAGCGATATACCCTTCTCTCGCAGTCATCGCTGCCGTTGTTTGAGGCATCATTTCTAGAATCTGTTGGATGTACTTAAGCCTATGAATAATGAAGCTCGAACAGAGATTCATCCAGAGCTTTATGTTGTGGTGACGGTTAAAGTGGAGTGGATAGAGTAGAAGGAGCTTCTAGGTTTGCATTCATCTATAAATTTGAGATATCAGTGCTGGAATTATTCAGTACGAGCAGTCTGGGACGATAGTAGGTGTGGGATATGGATTGGACACTGATGCTATGGATTGAACAGTTTTATCGATATCGAAGGAGAGGGCATTGTGTTGTTAACATTTTGAAACTGAATGCATCGTACTAATCTATTACTGCACTGACGTTCAATACCGCTGCTGCGTAGATTTCTCCATGGTATCCGAAGCTTTAAGAAGTTTCGAGAAACAGCTCCACATCGTGCGTATGGCACACATTGCATAGTGGAATTCGAGCGGTGGTTACTATGTAGGGTTACTGACGACATGCTCTCCATCCCATCCTTCCGTTCCGGAATGTGAGTTTGATTCCTACGTCAGGTAACGGATCTCATTGCGGCCTCTTCTGCGGTATTTTGCTCTCTATTTCTCTGGGAAGGAGAGACATGAGCTCCATCCAAACGTCCAAAGTACCGCCGGCTTTGGGGTCACTTCCATGGAGGGTCTTGCCTTCGTTGTCTTTCCGAAGACTGCTCATTCCTCAGATCGCACGAGCGTTGCAGATGGCGAAGACTGCTATGTTCTCTCGATTCCTCAGCTTTCGTGGGGAAAGCTTGTTGGGAGTGTGCTAAACTATAGGTGGACTTTGCGAAGTCAGGGGCGAGAGCAATCCTACCGACGATCCGTCGTCCTGTAGGGACGCGGGTGACCCTACTTTCATAATCCGCCATTGAGTTGCTGCTCTCGCGGAACGGAGTGGTTTTGTCCCACGCCTCTTCCGCGAGAAAGGTAGTCTAATTCACTATTGCTAGTCTGCATTTTTTACTGAAAGCGTTTTTTACAGTGGTCGGTGGTGCAGTCGAGTTGTGCGACGAGTATACTTCTGTGCATTGCAAGTCTTATTGTGCCACCACCTGCAAGATATCCCCATATATTTCCTCTTCTCAATGCTCTTTTTTGCTTTGTTCATTTCCTGCTATTCTTCGTTTATTTCAATTATTTGGTGGTGAAAGATTGTTATAAGCGCAGACATGATCGGCAAGCCAAGTCGGAGTGAAGCCGTTTGCTTTCAAATGCTTTAGTTCATGCCAGGATACGAAATTTAACGTGCGGTCGTGGATATCTGAAACGCCTATGGCGGGTTTTCTTCCTTCATCCAGAAAAGCGAAGATTATTTCATTGCTGATTTTGTTGCGTCGTATATCTTCAAATACTCACCCCTTCCTCCAGCAAGGTTTTAATGGAGATGTGTTAAGAAGTACGTCGTCTTCTTTTCTGAGGATTTGATCGAATTGCAAAAATGGTACGTAGAGGTTCGGACTTCCGAAATGGCTCTTTTTACAGATTTGAATATGGAGCGGCTAGTGGTGGAATAATAATTGAGGAAGTTGTTCTGATGAGAGTAATATTTTTTTGCAATTATCAAAACAGCCAAATATCGCACAGCAATTGTTTCATGTCTCCCGACCATCACAGAGGTGCGCGGTAGGACCTAAATTTCGTTCTTCATTCATTGGACAAACGGTACTGGTCAATGGTAGTTTACTCGGTCTTCCATTGCACTATAATTTCTTTTTTTTTTGTTGAGACGTGAATTATGTCTTCCAGAAGTGTGAGAGAAGGAGATTTCTTACGAACACATACGATATTCTTTTTGGAGTGATGTTCGGACAACGAATTGACCAAAGGCGGCTTATGAATAGAAATAGTCGCACTAATGAAAGTTGTTGTTCAAAGCCTGAGGACAGCGATGTTCTGCATTCGGAATAGTAACAAACTTCGCAGCGTTGATTCGCTGATGTACTAGGCTGTTTTGATCGCGGGATGTTATTGCATTCGATTATCGTTCGTCACATCCGTTGTTCTATTTCTCTCACTTTTCCTCCGCAAAAACATGACGCAGTGGTAATCTGAGGCTGCTATCGCTCTTTGAATCGAAACTTCCTCCGAGGCTACTTCATTTTCATTTTGTAGTAGCCAACTCATGAATTCGCCGTGATATTTTCGTAATTCTCACCAATTGGTGAGTTACATTTTTTATGATAATGAGCGTCGATTATCACTGACCGTGGACGCCTTCCAAAATCCAACACTTATTCATCTGTTGGCTTTACGAACCAGATGAGGTCTTTGTATGTCGCTCATAGATTAGTGCTAAAGAGGTGTCACGGGTCAGATCAAGCTTGGGCGGACAATGTGAGCGATTACATGAGCCATCCTGTACTACAGATTGATTATGGCTCTCCCGTTATATATATGACCAAGTGGCCAGATTTGTTCATCACCATGTTTTCTACTCAGTATCGCATCGATGCATAGCATGAATAAACATGCCTTGCTTGGATCGTTCTTATTATGGTCGTCTTCGGTAAGCACATTCAGTGTATTCGCATATACCATAAGAGGTGCAGATCCGTCGTCATGAGGACAAACGAGGACTTTGAAATGATTCTACGAAGCATGCATCGGTTCAAGCAAGTTGCCATCGAAAAATCAATGAAAAGGGCGCTTGAGATCTACAATAGGTGGTGCGCAGTTTGTTACACCTCTATGATTTCTGATTGCTCAAATTACTTCCACTTGTCAAACAATCACCACAAGGGCTTCACAGATGTCAGAAGCTTTGTTTTCTAGCTTCGACAATCTGCCAGTAACCTATAATGATATGCTTGGCTCGTTAGTAACCGAAAAGACTGACCGTAAAAAACGAACTGCTGAGTAATTTTGGCATGAGCAACGATCGGAGTCGAAATATTTGCCTTTATTGAGGTGTCTTCTTTGAGATTGTAATCGCGGTGTTTGGCTTACGGTAAATGCATTACTGCAGGAAATATTTTGGGACACCGAGTTGGAGAATTTCACTAAGCGTAGAAAAGCTGTGTGACAAATCACTAGGCATCATGGATGAGGTGACTAAACGGTGTGTATGCCTGCGCTGGCGCCTAGCTGCCTTTTTACCTTCCGCATGTAGCAACGGGTGATCTTTTTTTGAAAAAAGGAAAACGTGTGTTGTTATGATGCACGCTAGATGTGTTCTCTTAGATATCTCAGACAGTATAGTGGATAGGCCATAAGCCGTGGGAATAGTTCTCCTAGAGCAGGGTCATCGCTGCTGATAACGCCAACCTTTTGCACCATATCTTGAGAAAACACTCAAGACTGACTATGGCATTCTGCTTACCTTCGCTGCCCACATAGATAGCCGTTTGCGTTTCAATGAGGCCATAAGATTTGATATTGGAGTCTTAATGAGTTCCTTTCGTTAGATGCCTGCAAATTTTGTAACGATCTCTTTTTATGTCACTTTATAGTTTGTTACTGTTCTTTGACATCTCATTTTACCAAGGAAAGAATAACAGCTAAAGCGAGTAAGTAAAAAGACGGCGGCCACTCGTCTCAACTCTGTCATACTTCGTTTGACGGCTGATTCCAGAAAAGATTGCGAATAGACAGCAAGTTGCTTACAATAAAGTGACTTGAAGTGTTTTCAAAGGATTGTCGTTGGTATGCCTGAGACGTTTGTTTAATGCGTTTATGTGTTTGGGCGCGCAAAAAGAGCGACAGTTTCAAGAACAAACTGAAAGAAGTTTGATGAATTTATTTTAATGTGGGGTGATCATGAATAAGGAAAAGAAGAGCGGAAGACGTCGTCGTCGTGCCATCGAAAAGGATGGCGGTGGACAACTTGGACAAATTAATGAGCAACAAATATAGGAAGTAATGAAATGACTAGCTCAGTTCGTTTCTACTACTATCGCCTAATGCTATATGTTCTGAAAGAAATTCCCAACAACAAAAATGCCGCAAATGAATAGCACGAACAACGGTGAGTCGGAACGCATACAGCAAAGGGATAAGTTTGATTGGTTTCATTTCACATAAGGTCTTCAGTGGCTGTGAGTGGTATCAACGGACGGGAGCATTTGATCTATTCTTATCCGCATAGCGACCTTAGGCGATCCTTTTCACTGGGCTTGTTCTTGGAAGTGAAAACGATCGAGTGTACTCCGATCGACTCCGATCGTTGCTCATTTTCTTAAAATCATTTCTGGTGATATTACTGGGTACTCTTTCCACCGGAAGCATTGAGCAGGATGAGACTGGGACGTATGATTATTGTCAACCGAAAACCTAGTACTTGTTTATCCGCTTCTGAAGAAATTCTCCACGTGGCTTCTGAGTTAGGTATAGTGGATCGTACAGTAATGCAATCAATGACTCGAACTTGTTTAAATGTCTGGTAGCCTTATCGCAGTTGCTAAAAATTTGCACAAGAGTAGCAATGTCGCTAACCCTGTCCATGGTTCGACTCGTTGGTTCGACTCATCTGCTCCGTTCGCGATGTGTTATAGGTGGTGTTCGTGGCAATGCTGTTTTAATCAACTCTGAACTGTAGCGTGTTCAACTGCTTCTGAAGAGACTTTGAAAGTTATATCTATACTCGTGGCGCATTGCAGAGCAGGTTATGGAATGATTGTGATGCTGCCCCAATTCCTTGGATGCAATGCTTGTGTTTGATTCTCTTATTTGTTCGCTTGCGTTATGCTGTTAGAGAAGATCCAAAGACTTATATTGCTTCTCGCAAAGTGGAAGATCAGACCACACTGCGAAGTGCAAAGTCCCCAGTCCAGGATCACTGAGATGACGCAAACTCAATTTAAACTTGATTCAATGACATAGCATTTTGAGCGCCTTTTCGGATATTTTGATCTAATTGAGTTCACGCCTTCTCTCTGCAGACTGGGCCTCGTCAAAAAACATTCAAGCATGAGGAATGTTCGTAGTTTGCAGTTTTATGTTGCAACCTACCGTTAATGCGGCAGTAATCTTAGCCTACCTACATCGTCAGTGCACTCAGTCGTTAATTTTCCCAGTGGCCGTTGAAACGTGTCGAGCCGCACGGGCTGCAGCAATAACGACCTGAATGTCTTTCTCTCATACTACAGCTTTGAGGGTGTGCTGCGCTTTCTAACTGCCCCCGTTCAAATACTTTTTATATCCGTTTATACTTACAGACATTGACGTAAATAAATGAATGAAGACAAGGGAGCTGAAAGCATTCATGATAAGGATGCACCTATAGCAGAACATACTGTGAATTCAACGTTTCTATTGAGAGAGGCATTCTATTCGAGGTTGCGTAAGGTATAGGCATGTGTATCAGTTGAAGATTGTGCGAAAGCCGCCTCGGAGCAGTGATTATTGGGCTTGTCTAGCGTAAATATCTTCAGTTTGATGACTTCGAATATTTCGCAAACGTAGACCACCGAAAAAAGCGCTATGCAGTTTCTTTGAAACCAATGTGCTCCGGCACCGAAAATTTCATTTATTACTCAGCTTTATATCGGTTTATATGCACACTGGCACATTGAGCAGTTTACCTTTCGCTCTACGGTTGTTGCTGATTTTCTTCACGGCAACACCATGATCCTCGGATTTCTTCCTCTTCATCATCCACTTTGCTATTTTTCATCTTCTAGATCCGAATGCTTCAAAGTTATGAGCGAACCATCCGAATCATTTTTAGCACCACCTTCTTTGTCCCCATTTTCATATCCTTTCGAACCAGATGGTAAATCATCCGATTCCTTTTTTTTACTATCGGATTTCTCGCCTTTCTCTTCATCGCCGTCTGATTCTGATGATGAACCAACCGAATCCTTCTTTTTACCGTCGTCCTTGT